>JAVKPL010008323.1:0-113332 GCA_032173675.1 Gastrolobium villosum | reverse complement strand
TGGCGCCTGGAGCAGTTGTCAAGATCTACTTCAGGAGTACGTCTGATTTTACAGGCAAGGTTTTTCAAACAGCAACACGTGTACTAGATCATTCATTCTTGGGTTTTATAAGAGTTATGTTGTAGGGATGCATGGAGTGTGCTTATGTTATGAGATTCGTTTTGTTTACGTCCAAGAGTTTTTTTTTGTTGTGGGCCCCACAAAATATTGTGTGTAGGAAAAAATTTATGGTTATGTTAAATGATAGAAATCCTTAATCATTTAAGAGATTTAAAGATGAAAAAAGAAAAAAAGTATTTGGAACAAATTTCCTTCTTTTTCTTTTCTTTTTGTTTATGAGATGCACCATGTCATTAATTATTTAAAAGGGTGTTTCGTACCAGAGAAAATTTTTTATTAGGAAAATAATGCAAGAAGAAAAAAAAAACGTGGAAAAGTAGAGTTTGGTAAGAAAGTTTAAAAAAAATTATTTGCTAGCGCAAAAGATTACCGTGAAAATCAGTTAAATGAGGGAGTGTATGTTTGGTTGAAAATCAAAATTTTGATATCAAAATGGGTAAAATTACGGAAGTAACCTTTTAAAAAAAAATTAATGTTACAACACGTGGTTAAGAAGAGGGGTAACTTTATCACCATTTTTCATCCACTTATGCATTTATCCGGTTTTCATAGAAATACCACGTTGGAAGTTGCATTCGTTAACAGTGCATTTGTGGCCTTTTTACATGCATTTGTAACTGTGTTTGATGGGTAAAATTGTTCTTTAGTTCTACCAGACAGGGGACAAACCGACAATGCCATATGCATTTAGGAAATTTTACAAAACTCCTGAGCAAACGCCACGAAAAAATTTGTTTTGTGTTGGAAACACATAATAAATCATGTTCATTTATGTGTTAATTTGCACATAATATATATATCATGTTCATAAATCATAAATAAGAACATGATAAAGGATCTTGGAAATACACATGATTTTCACATACACATAAAAGATAAAGACATACCAGATCTTGATGATGAGGTGTTAACAACAGTCATCTTGCCAGAATTTGTATTGGGGTAGTTTCTCTCTCTAAGCTTTCTTTCTTTCTATGTATTCTGATAGAGAGAATGACATTAGGGTTGAAGGAGAGAGAGGACCATCCCTAATATATATATTTCACAACTTATAATTTGGTACTGTTATTCCTAACATACTCAATACTTGTGTAAGGTAAATTTTATCACTCGAGTGAAACATTTTGAGACTGAACTAAATTCTCTGTTGCATAAGCTCTTATTGTGATCTATCTGTTAATTGTTGGCAAAAATCATTGATTTTCGTGTATTTGACCAGCCAATCTACTGAGAACTTACACTAACATCAGTACTAGCTTATTTCGCTGGTGGTAAGAAAGATAAATTATTTCTACAATAATCCATGTTTAAGTGTTCCGCAATTTAATTGTTTTAAACCCTTATAAGTAAATAAGTTTAATTAGGGGTATATAAGATTAGCCACCAAGAATCTTTCTCTCCTCTTTTCTCTTGGGTTTCGATTAACGTATATAAGCTTAGACAGCAGTGAGTTGAGACTTAGGAGGTCTTGCATGTTGGATGAGGGACTAGGAATGGAGCCACAAACCAAGCTCAAGCTCAAGCTCAAGCTCAAGCTCGTATGATAAGATCATTCATCTTCAAGGGTAAAACCCATTGAACTTTGTTCATTTCTTCCTCTATGAATTTTGAAGTTCCTATTTAAGATCATGCATGCTCTAGGTGGGGTTAAAGATTTTGGGTCATGATGATGAGAATGGGTAGATTGCCATACCATCAAGCTTTTCTTTCGTTAACCGTAAGGAGGTTGGGGTTATTGGTGAAATTCTCATTTTTAATTCTTTGAATCAATCTTACATGTGTCCAGTGGTGTGAGTTTTGGGGAAAATATGTTGCATGTAGGTTGTTTGTGTTAATGGTAGAGAGACTTCCATCTTATGACGGATTGTACAATCCTTGTCTTTAAGCAAATGAAAACGTGGGATTTAAAATCATTGCATGTCGCAATGGAGATTGTTTGAACAGAATAGAGAAATTGTAGAGTGTTTAGTTCCTTAATTAATGACAAGTCAAATGGAAGAAAGTAAAATGGAAAATAACCAAAATTTGGTTGTTTCTCACTCTTGTTAGGCTCAGCCAATTTTGGATAAAAAGAATTGTAAGGAATTAAAAAGACTTGTAAACTGAAGTGCGGCCTCTAACATTGGGGAACAGTTGTGCAGGAGGAAGAGAGAGAAGTGATTAAAAGAACGATGCTCATTTAAAAGAAGAAGATAATGAAGATCACCTATCATACTCAGTGCAATCAACTTGTGTAGCCATTTTGAAGACAGTCGATTGCTTCAAATTTTGAAAATATAAGCTCTTGAATTCATTCATTAAAATTCAACTTGAACTAATATTAATCATGAGCGGTGCTTGCTAGTTGTATTACTTTTTTGAGACACGTCCTTCGCTGAAGCTTAACAGTGAAAAACTAACCATTAATATTGATTGATCCAGCTAATACAGAACTAACAGGTCTTATATTTCGTACTGCTGAAAAAGTCCTCACTGTCATTTTTTAATTACAATAATTAACTGAGCCAGAAAGCATGTGATATTTTCAAATTATTTTCTAATCTATAGATCATAACCTAATATATCCAGGAGTCCTTCTACATTATCTTGGGGTAGTATTTGTTTATATATCCAATTTTGTTATCTGTATGAGCACTTTAATCTGAAATATATTTTTCTCTCGAACTTGATAAATATACATTAATTGCAGTTCTTGACACTGAGATAGTAGTACTGAAATAAATAATCGATAACTTGTTATATACACTGTTGGGTGGTAATGAACTAGTGCATCATTCCAAGTTGGTAAGTCAGAATGAATGAAACACTTTATGTTCTCCGTTATACTGATTAATTGCTTTCAGCAGTGTTCGTTGTATGTTACAAGAAACTTTTTTCTACTTGTTTTGAACAAACCTATCAGATTTTATATTGTGATCTTTTTATGTTGAAGTCTTATATATTTTGATGTGTTGGATCAGCTTGGACAAATTTTCATAAATACCTTTTCTTGACAGCCATACTATGTTTAAGGTATTATTTAGAGTTCTATCCTCGTGGGAACGATAATTTGGGCATTAATAGTACCATTTATTACTTGAAGCATGCATTTGCGCACTTGGGTTGAAGTCAGGAGAACGAATATGTTTTCACTTGATGAACTGAATTAAAGGAACGTCCATGTGAAGAACATTTTAAGCAACCAACAAGTTCACACCCAACTGTAGTGTTCGTTTTATGGTACAAGAAACTGTTTTCTACATGTTTTGAACAAACCTATCAAATTTTATATTGTGATCTTTTATGATGAAGTCTTATATACTTTGATATATTGTATTAGCTTGGACAAATCTCGTAAGTACCTTTTCTTGACAGCCATACTACGTGAGATATTGATGTTCAGCTGAAAATTTAGACTCTATTTAAATTGGGATTCTTGTATCCACATAATCCAGTTATCTTTCTGAAATTCTCTAAATGTAAGTCTGTCATGTTTTAGTTATGTTCTGATTGTGCCTCAAGGATAAGGTGTCAGTCTTTGTATCTAGTTAGTTAGAGACTGCATGTAATAAAACCAAATTAGTGTGGTTAATGCGCTGTCATTGAACCGATATTGACATTGGGTGCACAATATTAGTTTACTCTGTCGTGTTTTAGCTTTACCCTATATACACTGTACGCATTAATACTTTCACTGCTATTGTATAATTTTGGTTAAAACTCTTGTTATTGGCAATCCCAGATTCTGCTACTGCTATTCCTAACATACTCAATGCTTGAGTAAGGTAAATTTTATCACTCGAGTGAGATATTTTGATACCGAACAAAATTCTCTGTTGCATAAGTTCTTATTGTGATCTATATGTTAATTGTTGGCAAAAATCGTTGAATTTCGTGTATTTGACCATCCAATCTACTGAGAACTTACACTAACATCAGTACTAGCTTATTTCGTTGGTGGTAAGAATTATAAATTATTTCTACAATAGTCCATGTTTAAGTTTCATGGCTTCTTCCTTAGGTTCCGTCGAGCAAGAAGCTTCTTTTTCTTTTCTCTTTTTTGTGCTTTTTATGAGCCTTCTAGATGTCTGCTCTATCTCCAGATCAAACTGCAAGGATCTTGGATTAACGGTACCACGCATAAACCAAAAGTAGAGAAATTAAGCAAAGATGAAAGTTACAGAAAAATAGAATAATGCAGAAAAATTATGCATAATATTATAAAATTATGCAGAAAAAAAAGGTATAATCTAAACAGTTTTCAGCTACTATTAACATTGACGGATCCAATCCCCAACAACGGCGCCAAAGATTTGTTGCGACTCCGCAAGTGCACCGATCGTAAAGTAATAAAAGTGTATTGAGTATGAGATCATTCCCACGAGGATTGGTTCAAATACTAGTTCACTAATCGCAATTTAGTTGGACAATCGAAATTAAGATGAAAAGAAGAATTACAAATTAAAATACCCAAGCACATGCAAATCAGAAGCAATAGAAAATAATTTGTTTTGACAATCAAGAATATGCATAGTTAGGGTTCAATTTCCCCCATTATCCTCTTTACTTTATGGGTAAAACCATTTAAGAAACTACTCTTAATATAACGACAATCAATTCTTTCTAGATTATTTAGGGCTCAATCCCTTGTTACCATAATTTCATGTGATCTTGAAGAAACCCTAGTTCTCCGGTTATTCCCCAAGAAAACATGCATTAAGATCAAGAATCTAAAGATTGCAAAATTATTTTATGCTTAATCATATATCACAAGATTATGATGAATTTATCCAATCAGGGTTTATACACCAACATTCCCATTGTCATGCAATTCCCCTAAATCATTCTATAAGGAGCAAACTCACAGAAAGCATTAAAAATAGATAAATTCAATCAATTATAAGAAGAGAAGAATTTAGAGACAATTTAACTCATAAACATAAAGAATCAAATGGGGTCCATGCGCCCCTAACTACATAAAAATCTAGCCTAACATAATGAAATTAAGAACACAAGAAAATAAAAAGAATCCCCCGGAGTCCATTGGTGTAATGGCGGATGAATCTTCAAATCTCCCAGTGTCTTCGTGAGTTCCACCCACTCCTTATGCTCATTAGCATGAAGAATGTGTTTCTTTCTCTTTCTCAATCAGTAATTAGTATTCTAAATTGATCAAAAGCTCCTCTCTTTCCGAACGAGTCCAATATTTATATTGATGAAATTATATCTTTTAATTTTCCATATGATTTTCTATGGAATCTTCACTCATATCTTAAATTAGATACTAATACCAATTGGGCCTGAGTTGTATCGTACTAGCACGCTTAAGCGCGCTACAATACTATTCTCCACCTTAGCGCGCTAGAGGGCACTTAAGGCGCTCTTCGAAGGAAAAATTTCTCTTTATAACTCGCTTTGGATCTCTTTAGAGCGTTGAAATGCTCTCCTCTAGTGGAATTTGGCTAATTTGCTTCATTAGCGTGCTTAAGAGCGTTGTAGAACGATTAAGCGCGCTCCGTCAGTCTTCAAATTGCTTGTAACTTGCTTCAACTGGACTTCTTTTGATCTTCAATTGTCTCCTTCAAGTCCTTTACTTCGTTTAAACACTCTTTTGTATCAATTTACGTTCAAAACAAGCAATATCACAATATGTTAGCTCAAAATCCAACTTCTATGCTTGAAGCCCTAAAACAGAGAAGAATTTTGATGGTCCTGGACCACCATTGATTCAGTGGTCTAAACCAATCAGGATGAGACAACTATTGAAGGGAGAGGAGAGAGAAAAGATAAAATATAAACTTTTGTACAAGTGTCACTCATTGAACGGAAGGATCACATGGGGCCTGGAGCACTAAATATTTTTTCCCCTAAAACATGTAAACCATAGATTTATCAGATATATTAGTTTCTCTAAATATTAAATATATGTTTACTTTTAATTTTAATTTATTGTTAACATGATTTAAAATAATGTGAAAAATGGGGGGGGGGGACTCTGAATCAACAAATTTTGAATTTGTTATTTATTTATTTGTGTTGATAGATGTGATGTTGAATTTAAATTAGGTTATTAAAATTACTACCTGAATAATTTTTTTTTTCTTTTTTTTTTTTTTTTTTGGTAATCTACTACCTGAATAACTTTGCTTGGTTAAAAGTAGCATAATATCATAGAGTCCCATGCATTAATTTTTTTTCACATTTTTGGGTTATGGTAATATAAAGAATCGGGTTATTGAATTCTCATTAATTAATGTTATATTGTTCTATGTTTAGAATAATTGTTCAGAATCCATTTTTTATGATTTTTTTAAAAAAGAAGCAAAAAAAGCTAGTATTTGTTTATCTAATCATCATCATGTAATTATTTGCTCGTGTTTTAAATATTTAAGTTACATTCTTAGCTTCTTGTAATTATTTTTTTTTGTGGATTTTTTTATTTTCTAATTTCTTGTACATTTTAGAATCTAACTTTTATTCATTAACTCTCATCACTATTTAATTTAAAAGGGTAAAATAAAATTCAAGCAACTAATTTAAGGTAACAGTTTTAGGATCGGTGTGTCGGAGGTGCTCTTAGGTTTATTCTCCATCCCTCATCACGCTCGTTGATTTCGGAACCAATTCGCAAAAGATTTCCAATTTTTCTATAAAAAAAAATTGGCGGCAGTTCTATTTTGAAATGCAGTTGTTACAATATGTATTTGCTGAATTTATTCAATGTGACTGAATCACCCAAACATTTCAATACAAATATGTGCATGCAGATAATTATTAATATGTAACATTAACTATAAAAGGGTAAGTGTACACATGCACAAACATTAATTTAAAATTCAATCACTTAATACTTCAATAAAACAATATCAATTTAAAGAAAGATTGAAACTTGCATAATATGAATCCTATATTTCGTAACAATACATTCATGAACGAAATTTCTTCACTATAGAAAAAGTGTGAAAAGAACCTCAATAATGCGCATCCAGGGAATCGAACCCTGGTCAGTACCGTGGGAGGGTACTATGATACCACTACACCAGATGCGCTTTTATTATGAATTTGCAAACTTTCGTATCCTTGGTTTGAAATAATGCTCCTATAACTAGTATATTTGACTTAATGTTGGTAAAAGTAGAAAATAAAGTTAATGGCTGGCCATGGAAAGAATCAACTAGAGGTTATATCATCAAATAAAAGTAATTAATTGTACCAATGTCTTCAATTTGTGTGTTAAAATCAAATGGAAGAATGCAACATTGTACAGGGAAAGCAGAGAATTCAATTAACTTTTGAATGTAGCACTCATCTACTAGCTAACCTCACCAAAATACATGTCATGTCATGGCATGACAAAGAGAAGACTTTGCTCATCATCGACATCCTAGTTCAGTTCTCCATTCATCACCGATGGTCTTATTTGTGCATAGCTTCTGGAGATCAACGTAACCAATGATTGTGTCCTCGAAAACTGCATCTTCCAGCTTAGCTTCATCAAAGGTGGAGCCCGACAATACTGTGTTCTTAAAAACAGCTCCTTGAAGATCAGCTTTCCCAAAGTTAACACGGTCCAAAACTGCATTTGAGAAATCCACACCTGTAACAGATCCTGGGGTCATTGTCTTTTCTATATGGCAAAAAGTATGAATCATAACTTAATGTTGACATATACTTTTGGATTTCTATTCCATAAAACATCCCACAAGCACCCCATCACACAGAGACCTCATGCCATTCAACTCCCCTTGATTCTTAGAGTTTCTTGAGATTTATAACGATTCCATTGTTGAACTCGAATTCATACTATTACCTCACTGATTCACTGTTACAATTACATATTATACCATCTCACCCACTCTTAATCAAGCAAATAATCCAGTTTTGTGGAAAATGAATAATACCAGACATAATTTTCAGGTCATAATATCTTTCACCATTATCCCACCGTCACTAGTCAAGAGAGTGATTTTTTTTTATGTACCAATCACCCCACTCTCACTAATCGGGGTTTAACGAGAAGTGGTTTTTAATTTATAATATGGTTTATTATTATTAAATATATTTGTTCCTTCATGACCGGAAAGGTCATGGGTTCAAAACCAGGAAACAGCCTCTTTGCAATTATGCAAGGGTACGTACAAGGATTTCCTCCACCCCACACTCGCTAGTCGGGTTAATAGGGAGTGGTTTATATATATATATATATATTTCACCATTGAAGCCTAGTAGTGTGTGTCAAAAAAGATAAAAATAATGTTACCTTTAAAGCTGGCACCAACAGCATAAGCCTTTGACATTACAACTTCCGACATGTCAGCACCATCAAACTTAGCATCTGACATGAGTGCTGCCGACAGGGACTTCCCCTTAAGGTTGGTTTTTTCATTTGTGAAATCACATAGCCGGAGATCCAATGGTTTGTCATATACACCATTTGCCTGACCAATTGTGTTGCCAACAAATGCACGCTCACAGCGATTGGGCTCAGTTGATAATGGGGGCAGCCTCTGCAAGGAAAACATATTGGGTGTTGTATTCTCTCCTCATTTGCATCTTTTGAGGAGACATGTAATTAAATCGCATTTGTCTTTCACAAATTTAAACTTATTACACATTCATAACTGACATGATACATCACTGAAACTAAGCAATTTGAACATTTTATCAGAAGAAAAGAATGATATAATATGAAATATGAAAAGCTGTAATAGGCTCTTAGGGAAAACAGGCCTTGAGCTTGACCAAGGCAGGTCATATCTACAAAGCTGTGAAGGACATCAATCTCAGCCTTAGGCTCTTAGGATTTGTCCAAATGACCATTTGAATTAAATAATGAAAGAAATGTTACTGAAGACAGACTAATTTTTAACCAAACTTGTAATAGGCTTCCTAATTCATATACAGAGGGATTCAGGGAACCACACTCCAAACACTGGTTTACCTCAAGTTTACCGGCATGTCAAAACCTGAATGTTATATTTAAACATATTTGTTGCTTATAACTAAATGTTAACTATTGTATCATATGTCCTCAAAACCACTCCATACTCTGGTAAGTTGGGAAATTTCTTTGGTGCCGTAAACTCGATATATCTTCCATTCATATTGTGACATGTGTCTTACTATTGTGAAATCAATAATAATAAATAATTTACTTTAAAATTAGGAGAGATAATGATTTGATATATAATAAGACACGTGTCACAATATGAGTGGAAGATGCACCGAGTTTTCGATGCATCTGTAGTACCAAAGATATTCGTAACAACAACATGAATAAATCTTAGGTGCATCTGTTGCACCTAGATTCGGTGCATCTCACCAATAGAAGCATTGCACATCAGAGAAGAGAGAAAGAATTTGGTTGACATATAATGTTTCTATGGATGGGATGGACTGAATCTTTGGTGCAGTAGTAGTACCGAAGATTTATTCCAACAAGATATGTCAATATGATGTCAACATGAAAAGAATCAAAAGATAAAATGAGAAAGAAACCGTTTGATGTATTCCAACCTCAAATGATATCTTCAGAGTATGATTATATGATTTTTTTTTTTAGATCAAAATATATAGGAAAAATAAGATTCATAGCAAATGCATTGCAGAGAATGATAGTTTTGTTATCACTGTTAATATTTAAGCTCAGCTTGAACCTGGCCAGCAGCAGTAACGGGAATTGCAGCAGAAGTAACAGTGCAAGCTGCAAGAATACCACAGGCCACGCCCTTGATTCCATTGAAATTAAATAACCCTACTTTATTCTCAGATCCATCTGACTCAGCTGCTCCTACAATACACCCAAGAAAACATTGGTAACACTAATATTCTTGCTAAGAAAACAAAATTCACTATCTAACTTTCATACGAAGATTAAGGGGGGAAAAGGGTATTCATTGGATTTTACATAACACATTGAAAGGTTGGAAGCAAAGTAATAACAAAATTATATAACAATAGAAGAGAAAGAAAGACCAGACCAGAGCAAGAAATTCTGAGTGTTAAAGCTGAAGTGGCGAAACATGGGCGTTTCGTTGAGCAATTGCGTATGGACAAACCGTTTCGTGGGAGTGGAATTGAAACGTTGGCCATTGTTCTCTCTTTCAGTTTTGGAACTTTCAACCACTCGACATCTCTTATCTGCAGATAAATATGTTACATGGCATGACACGTGGCACTACATCACTGCTTCTTTCTTTTTGGGAAATTTTTTTATCAATATTTAATAAATTTTAAATAAATGAAGTACAAATAAAGTTATTCTAAGTAACTATCTTACTGGTAACTGGTAAAGATATTAACTATAGTTATACTTATATCCCTATCATGCATGTAAATTAACTAAGAAAAATAAGCCAAATGATCGATATGTTCTATTTCAGTCATGTGATTTTTTAACTAAATAATAACAATTTAGCTGAAAAAAATCAAATATAGTTTACTACTGACAATTAAGATTTTTGTTTCAATTCATATAATGTTTAATAAGTACCCAAATTAACTAACAATTTAATATAAATGATGCATCAAGCACCTTACTTCTCCATGTATATCATTTTTTTATCATTTTACTCCAGTAATTTAGATCCGGAAGTAAACTCCAGAACTATATATATCATTAAAAAAAAGCTATTTATTTCTTTTATGATGTGCATGTTTCTGTTGTAATTTAGTTATGTCGTGATCTTTATCAAAAGTGGTGCGTAGAATTGCTGTTTAAACGAGAAACGTATACAAGTGAATGTGTATTGCCTCTCACGCATAAATTAGGGAAGAGGGGAGAAGGAGGAGTAGAGCATAGGGAGAGATCACAACTAGGGGTGATAAATAAATCAGGTTATCTTTCAGGGACCTTTGACTCGAGTCATGAATACCTGAGTTTACATGTCTAAAATTAATTGTTGGAATTAAGTTTAGACTTGTATAAATGCTCGTTTAATAAAAGACCTTATGCTTCAATTCAAAAGTTCAATCTTAGAGCCTCTCAAATTGGTCTAGTATATTTTTTATTTTTTATATTACTTGTAATAGTTTTTTCTCTCTCCTCAATCCATTTCACCCTATTTTATAGGTTAAACAGATTTTTTTGAATGCTTTTGTTCTATATTTTGTTGTCCGGATATATATTGAATTTATGAATATTTATGCAATTACTAGTACTGTTGATTTTATATTCTATTTGGATAAATTCTCGTTGTCTTAATTTTTTAAAACAGGCTAAATCAGACTTTTATTTTTTGTAAATAAATCAGACCACATACCGATAATTAGAGGTGAAAGTGGGCTGGGCTAGGCCAAGCTTTGCCCCGAAAAGCTCAAGCCTACGTTAAAATTTTTTAATTTGGCTTGACCCAAACCTAGTACGAGTCTAATTGTTAGCCTAGCTTGACCCGTTTATAAAAAACAAATGGCCTGACCTAACCCGTTAGCCTGTTAATCTTTAACTTCCAAGCAGAATCATGAATCAACTTTACAAAATACTCAAATTATGTTGCTAAACCAAAAATCATAATTTCAACGTCCAAACAGAATCATGAATCACAACAAAACTCGTACAGTATGCATTTAAGTCATTTTCAGAAGCAAAATGCTCAAGCTAAATAACATATATTTCATCATATCCAACAAACAAATCCATACTATGTAAATTAAAATAATTACATGAATCCAACAAACAGATCATGATGCATGTAGTAAGTATAACCTCTCCAAAAAAAAAATTAATATATTCATATACACAATCTAACATGCTAAGATATTGGTTCCTCCTACGTAAGAAATAAATTCAGATTTCTATTAAAATATAATCGAATATAATAAAGTTATAAATAATTGCAATTGATTAAATTTATATATTTTGTTTTGCCTTCAAAGCATACTTATTTTATTTTATTTTATTTAAAATAAATAGTACAATATAGGCCGCCATGTAGGCTTATAGGCCAGACCTTGTGAAAGTGGGCTTACGGCCTTTTTATTAAACAAGTTTTTTCAAGGCCCAAGTCCGACCTATTTTACAAAATATACTAGGTCAGGTCTGGCATGATGTAGGCCTAGCCGTAGGCCCCTGTAGGCCGGCCCGACCCAGTTTCACCTCTGCCGATAATTATATTCATAACAGGTAACAGACTTGTTCAGGCTGACATATTTAAACACAAACTCAACCTTTTAAGACCAAAGCTCGGTTTGAATTGACCCGTTAACACCTCTGATAAGAAGCAAAGAGAGGAGTTTTTTTTTGTTATAAAAAAAAAAGAGGAGTTTTTTTTTAATATTTTATGATATTTATTAAACTGAAAAACAAATCTATTTAATGTAATTCAGAGAACCAATTTTAAAATAAAGAAATAATGATGAAAATTAGGAATGGCAATTCACAGCCCTATAACCTAGGCGGCTAGGCCTGGTTCTAATTAGTCACGTAATACTGCAAGCAATTGGATCTTTTGATTACTCTTCCTTTCTTGGGCTTTCCACCATGGCCCATACTATACTACAACAATAAAATATAAGAAGTTATTAGGCATATAACAGAATTCTTTATAATTTATTTAAGTTTTCAAATCGATGTTATAATTTAACAATAATTAACCAAGTATCAGTAAATATATATATTTTTTTTAAACGAAAAAAATTTAAAACGTATTCTCCAATTTTTTTAACTATAAGAGCTTAATTAAAATTAGTCCATGGCAATATCCACGAAATCCTTTTTTAGTCCATGGCAATAAAAAAGAACTAAATTGGTCCATAAAATTATGAAAAAATAACCAAGGAGTACTCATTACAATAATGGTGTTCACTCTTTAATCAATAACCAATTATGCAGCTCTTTTTTTACAGATTCACGCACGGATAACATGGCACACGTAATAGGAACAATGACCATTTTATCACTGTTTGCAAAAAAATTACCAAACTGCCACGCCAACAGTAAATTTTGCCAAAATATCATGTGGCATATTTCGCTACACTGTGTAGCGAAATATGTTTGCAAGTAATTCGCTACATAGTATAGCGAAATATGCCACGTCAGAATGCTCATAACCAAAAAGTGCGTTATGTTAAAATTGTTGAAATTCGCTACGTAAAATAGCGAATTTCAACAATTTTGACATATGGCACTTTTTAGTTCTGACGTGTCATATTTCGCTACACTGTGAAACGAATTATTTGCACACATAATTCGCTACACAGTGTAGCGAAATATGCCACATGGCATTTTGGCAAAATTTACTGTTGACGTGGCAGTTTGGTAATTTTTTTTGTCAACAGTGGCACTTTGGTCACTCTTCCCTATTTTCTCTCTCTTCAAAAACTTTTTAACATTCTCTCTTTTTGATCTAATAGTGATGTGATGGATAGTAAGTTACTAACGAGAATTTTTTGTAGTTAATATCCTCACTCTAAAGGAAATACTTACATAAAATGACATTGCTCTCACTCTCCTCTAACAATTCGTGGGCCATTTCCACCAAAATGTTTAGTAAGAAATAACAATTTAAGGTAGGGTTTGATTTATTTTCATGTTGAATAAGATAAAATCATCTCTCATATACACCTAAAAGTGTATAGAGTCTATTAGGAGCCAAGGAAGAAAAGTGAGAGAAAAAAGTATAAGTCACACATACTTTATGTGTATGTAAGAGATAAGTTTATCGATGAGAACACAAAGAAATAAACTATTAAACTATTATGGTATTTATGTACATTTATCATCGGTTTTAATTTAATACATGCTTAAAATAATTTATTTTAATTGAAAACTTATTAAAATGTACATTTATCGTCGGTTTTAATTTAATCCATGCTTAAAATAACTTATTTTAATTGAAAACGTATTAAAGAACATAACAAATTCCAAGACTGGGATAAAGCAATTTAGTGATTTTGGTTGTTGGAGTTAGTGTAAAAAATAATGGGTTTTATAATTCTCATGTAACATGAAACTTGAAATCTCATGTTGTAGAGATAAAAAGTATGTAGGACCCATATGTTAAAAAAATTATGTGTAGGATCCACAACAGCACGAAAATCGAATGATGTGTAGGAAGATTTCAATTATCATGTTAGATGAGAATTATAAAACCCAACAACAATTGAGTTTCACATTTTCATTGTTTTTTTTTAATGCATGACCCACGATGGTTAAAAAAAACATGGTCGATTCATTGGTTTTGACAAAAACCAATCGAGTCAAACTAGTTGTCACCAGATGTCTAGATATGATGCATGCCCAGTCCAATGACTCACTCAAATCAATTATATTACTGATTCACTTGTTTTCAACTTGACCCAATCGGGTCAAGCCGAGTTATATAACACTAGTATATACTCAATAAAAATTGTGTGTATTAAAAAAAGAGGAGGTTATAGTTACAACTTTTTTTTTACAATCTCTTACAACTATATCTTATCACCGTTGATTTCCACCAATCAACGGTTATCATTTTAGCAAATTAAACTCATTAATTAATTATTAATTCACAATAAATGATAACCGTTGATTGGCGGAAATCAAAGATAATAAGATATGATTGTAAGAGGTTATAAAAAAAAAGGTTATAACTATAACCTTCCCTTTAAAAAAATTGCCACTAATTTTATTTCTTAGTTTTATAATATGAAAAACATTATATAGTATGCACAATGAGTAGGAAAACCTATTCAGGGCTGCACCAAATCGGTAGCCTGTTATAGGTTACACCAATACGAGCTGGCCCAAAACGAGTCAGATAGAGTTTTTTTTTTTTGGTGAAAAGTCAGATAGAGTTTAAATTGGCATATTGTTGGTCAAACTTAATCTTATGTGGGCCTCGGGGTGTTTAGGGTGGCACGTTAAATTGCATTTCCTTTATTTATTTACACAATTGAAGACCAGTGAAATATTAATATTAAATTATATATTTAATTAACTTGTACTAAACAAGTTAAATTCATTTTCATTAAAAGATTTAAAATTAATTAGTACTTGAAATAGAATGTTTTAAGGTACTTGTAATGAAAAAAGTTGTTATATGGGTTCATACACCAAAAATCAATCAAGCCTAATCTCATTTTTCAAGGAATGAATAAGTTATCCATTATATTTTGATGTATAACAGGAGTTTGATCGAAAAGCTTATATAATAAAGTCCTTGCACTAAATAATTGACAAAGTCATAATATATTGCGTTAGCTTATATTAATGTGTCTGTATGTACCAAACAAGTCCTAAAAGTGTTAATTTGATGGGTTTATTACATTATTATTATTATTATTTTAAGGAAATCCAAGATACATACATACTTAAGCTGTTGGAGAGTGTGTTTGGTAGAAGATTTTGTTAAGGATAGCTAGGCAAATAGAAGTGGTATTTTTGGATGTCCTTGTTTGGTATCATGTTTTAAAAAAATTTGTTAGGAAACTCATTTGCCTAGTATTTGCTTTTTGTGTGGAAAAACACTATTGAATAATATCACTTACAAGGTGGTATTTGATGATAGTTGGGGAAATCCAAAAAGGATTGCAAGCAAGAAGACCAAATTGACCCTGATATTTGGAAAAACGACAATAAACTAAACCATGTTTTCCCATTTTATTTTAGTTAAGGGTTGTTGTTGTAATTTAATCATATTTTTCCACCTATATTTTACCTTCAACTAAACATAGACTTAATAAACTAAAATCAATTTTCCTGATAATATTTCGGTCTACCAAACAATCATTTTAAAATTTCTCCACTTGTTTTAGTTTACTACCAATCCTCACTAATTATATTCCCCTGGTTAAAAAAAAAAATTCTTCTATACCAAAGCTTTACACGGATAAAAAAAGAAAAAACTAAAATACCATATACTGTGGAGATTAGTACCCTAATTGCATAAAAAGGCGGAAAATTGAAATAAAAAAGAGGAAGGCCTAGAATGAGGTTGAAAACGAGTGTAAGTAAATGGGCCAGCCCAATTGATCCGAAAAATAGACGTTAGCATACAATGAATTTATACGTTACCCATAATAATAATACATTGACACGTGTGTTAAGATTTTGACCGTTCTCCGCAAGACTTTATTTTGCGTCTAATATGAGAAAAAAGCAAAAGGAAACCAAATTGTTGAGAAAGAGAAAGAGAAAGAGAGATGGAGAGAGAAGGGGCTTGCTGGAACACAATGGCGAGCTGGATTGGGACAAACTTGGCCACCGCATTCTTCGCTTCCCTTGAGCGCTTTTCCTGCATCAATCTTTCCACCTCCGATGACAACGATGATCCTCTTCTTCTCCACCCTTCCAATTCTAATTCCCTCCATTTCTCCGATTCCAGTTCCCTCCATTTCTCCGATTCCTCTCCTCCTCCTCCAACTACTACTACTCCGAACGACGTCGTCAATCTCCCTGTCTGACTCTCACATCATCCCATGCACTCATGGTAACTTCTCTCCCCCTTCATCTTTCTCTTTATTTTCTTTCTCAATTGATGCATGTCTTTTCCTCATCTTATATTACGTTCTTGTTGTTTGATTTGTCAGTTTTTTTTTTTTTTTTTTCAAGGTACTTCATGAAATGTGCAATAGATTGGCGTGGTGGTTTTCTTTGAATGAAACGGAGTGTTAGGATTCTCTGGAGACATCGATTATTATTATTATTGTTTTAATTTTATTATTTTGTTCTTGATCTGTTTTTGTTTTTATATAAGTTTGATCAAATTAGATTGGAATGAAGGTGATGATGATGTTGATTAATGTTTGAAAGGAATACCAATTGGTTTTTCTCTTTTAGGTTCTTGGATGGAGTGATGTTGAAAAATTGAAAAATTCTATATCAATTAGTTGGTAGGTCAGGAACAAGAACATAATTGGAAAACTTCACCAAAATAATATTGTTTCGGAGTATAAAAAAAGGAAAATATTACTCTCCTTACACTTAAGATATTTCTGTCATCATGTTGTCTCATTTTGATTTCCGTATCCCGCTTGTTATAAGAGTTATGTCGTAGGAAAAGTGATTATGCGTTATGTCGCAGGAAAAGTGATTATGCGTTATGTCGCAGGAAAAGTGATTATGCGTTATGTCGCAGGAAAAGTGATTATGCGTTATGTCGCAGGAAAAGTGATTATGCGTTGTGTCGCAGGAAAAGTGATTATGCGTTGTGTCGCAGGAAAAGTGATTATGCGTTGTGTCGCAGGAAAAGTGATTATGCGTTGTGTCGCAGGAAAAAAGTGATTATGCGTTGTGTCGCAGGAAAAGTGATTATGCGTTGTGTCGCAGGAAAAGTGATTACGAGTTGTGTCGCAGGAAAAGTGATTACGAGTTATGTCGCAGGAAAAGTGATTACGAGTTATGTTGCAGGAAAATTGATTATGTTATATTATAGAGATTCGTTTTGCGTGCCGGAATTTTTATTTTTATTTTTTGCTACGGGCCCCACAAAGTTTTTGTGGTCATGTTAAATGATAGATGATAAACCCATGAAAGCTTTCCTCTTTGTTTATGTGAAAAGTCTTTGTTATTCATGGTTCGATTCGATGACATATCAAATGGTCAAGTTTAATGACTTAGTTTAATTGGTGTTTACTATTCTTTATGATCAAGTTATCTTCAAATGCTCGCAGCTTCTTCGAAGATTCTTTACTGAATTCATGTGTTGAGTAGTCCATCTCATTAATTGCTGATGCTTTACCAGTATAATGACTCCCTGAAGTTTGGATAATAATCAGGCATCTTTCATTGTACAAATAATCCAACCTTCCCGAACAGACTTGATTCAATTGGTTGTCCTCAGCCCATGACAATACACATGGATGCTTAGTTCAATTTCAAGAAACTCTTATTTCAGTTATTTGTACATAGTCTCTAAAAGTACGTATTGAACCGGAGGGCCTGCTACTCTGGAATGGGCCACATGGCCACATTCCTTTTTCCTATATTTAACAAAAAAGCAAAAAAAAAAAAAAAAAACTCATCCCTTTCTGCCTGTGATGGTTTTCTAGAAGGGTTTTTTTTTTTTTTTTTTTTTAATTAATGTAAGTAGCTAGTGTGCGATATTTTTCGCGCAAGTTACCAAATTAATTATCCTCAAATTGAGGGCTACAGTGACTGCATGTGTAGAACGTAGTTTGCGCTTCGTCCACTGTTCTCATCTGAAATTAGATGACTAAATTATAAATTTGGATTATATAAGCTTAATATAAAACCAGTGATTATGCAATAGAAATTTAGAATTTCTGGTACCTGTCGTGCATAAAAGATTATTTCATCATGGTCAGTTGGCCACATTTTTCAAATTTCTTGTTTGTCTGTCAAGAGAAATTACATTATACAAGACCACGCCCTTAAATATTATTGTAGGTTTCATTAACTTTGACATTTGCATCTTATGTTCATCAACTATGTTGGTGAGTGTATTCCATGAACACTGATTCAAGATAACTAAAAAAAAAAATAAAAAATTTAAGCTCGAGCGAGAACTTTTTGGGCTTGAATTGTTGATAATACATAAATCTACCTATTTTGTGTTCAAATTTATTTATTTTTTATTAGAAGAATGAGACAACAATGATTAAACTCTACTTAATCATACGAACTCTGATATGAAGTGAAAAATCAATTCTTTGAAAAACTTAATTGAAGGCATATGAATGATTTTTATATCATATTTTTAATAAATTTCTATCGCTGATTATATTATATTTTTAGCAGATTGTCATTTGGCACTCTCCTCCACCCACTCCTTGAGAATAATTTCAATACTACCGAAGCATGTACTTCATCTATTCACTATCAAACACGTGTTGAAATAGTATTTTTATCTCTAACATATTACAATAGTATTTCTAACATATTGACAATTGCATCTTTAATTTTGATTGTTGTATCAAACTATGTTGGTAGTATTGAAAAGTTTTCCTCACTCTTTCCCTTAGGAATGGATAGTCTAATGTTTGACATTTCACACAATTTTGTTATTTTAAAATTTTGTATCTATCTCTTTTCTGATAAATATTCATAAGATTTAATAGGACCTCACTTATTTAATTTATGTAAAAGCATATATAAATATAAAATTTCAATATAACATATCATGTGAAATTTAATATGAGAAGATTCAGTTTCCCCTTTTTATAACTTTCCCTATTTGCATGAGTAAGATTTAATGAGTTACTGACTTCTTGTTAAGTTTTGTTGAGGAATGGACTTGTTTCCAAAGCTTTGTCAAGTGAGAGACTTATCGGTTCCAAAACATCATCTTAATTAATAAAATTAACATGAACTTGTTGAGTAATGTTCATTCTCTCTTATTCTGTATGAGCAAGGTTGTTAAAATCGAGATTTTAAATAAAATTGGAAGGGGACTAAAATATCGTAAAACGTAAAATCGTAATGTAAAAAAATCGTAAAAAATCGCAAAAACGTAAAAGCGTTTGGAATATTGGTAAAATCATATATAAAAAAAATCGTAAAAACGTAAAATCGTAGTGATAAATCGAGATTTTAACAACTATGTGTATGAGTGTTATGATTTTTTTTTTTTTTTTTTTATTTTTGTTATTGACCTAAGGGTAAGATTACAAAGAGTTAAAAAACCATTTCACCCAAGATCTTAAGTAGTAGGTAAGGGTTTTTTTAATAATTTATATTATATTCTCTAACACACCCCCTCACGCAAGAGCCATTTGAAGCGTGGAATTCCAAAACCCATTATCTTAATTAATAAAATTAACATGAACTTGTTTTTTCGTAATGTTCATTCTCTCTTTTCTTTCACCCAAAACCTTATGATTTATTTTTTTAATTTTATATTATATTCTCTAATAAAAAGCTCCTGACTTATCTTTAACTATAAATTAAGAATGCTTTTAATTATAAGGTATTTCAAAAATAAAAGTAGGTCAATATAAATACGTATTAAATTTATTTGGAAACTTGATTGTGATAAAGATAATATATTGTATCACTAAGCTGATTGATTTGAGTTAATTTTAAGAAAATAAGTAAAAAATTAATGACATTCATGGTATAAACTACCACAATCAATACATTTCTTTTCACACATACATATAATTAAATGACCGACTTTTAACACTATAAATAGCTTACCTTCGGGAAATGAATAATTTTTTTTTTTTCATTCATGTGTAATTTCACGAGGCTGAGAATATGATTATTTTGTTACAAATACTTATTTGCATTATCCACTAGGATTAGCCTAGTGGCGTGGGGTGTGTGTTAGATGCATGTAGTGCAGTGATGTATGTTTAATTCCCATGTAATGCAAAAAAAATACTTATTTGCATAAAAAATAAGGGGCGAATTAAGTTACAATGAACTTCCTTAGGTACAGATTTGAGACAGTTCCTTAACATTGAATGTGAGCCAATCCACACAACATTGGCTTCATCATGTAATTACCTCTCAATTTCTGTGAAGAAGCAACTTAACACCTATAATAATATTACCCTAAATGTGGCATCTGAATTACCATTTTTCAATAATTAATAAGCAACATAATGATAAAAAAAGAAAATCCCTTGACTATTTAACTCGGATTTTAAAATTTTAAGTCCTAAAAAGTTTATATAAGTACAAATACATATACGTATATACATGGTTATTTGATTAAATATGCATCTCTCGAGAAATAAAAATAAAAATAAAAATAAAAATTGCATGCTCTGTTTTCATCAGGTTATAGTGCAAGATCACATGCATGGCAGTCCCATCTCACATTGCATTTTTTATTTGTCCAATCATTTTGAATCACTATTCTTCGTATATTCATAACTTGATGGAGATCAAAAGAATTAATATTCAATATACACAGTAAATCCAAAGCATATATTAAAGTAGGTTTTTATAATTCTCTTGTTGAAAGAGAATTGAAATCTTATGTTGTAAAGATAAAAAGCATGTGGGATCCATGTGTTAGAAAAAATTATATATATGACCCATGTCAGCACGGAAATCGAAAGGTGTGTAGGAAAATTATAATTCTCATGTTAGATGAGAATTATAAAACCCATTAAAGTAACTACATAATTAATTACTATAATCATGATGTACAGCACCAAGAGAGCGCAGACAACTGTGTTAAGTGTTTCTTTGTCGGGTGGGTGTGTGTATATTTATATCAAGACATATCTCTCTGCTAAGTTAATCCAAAGTTATGCTTTTTGTCCTTTCCTCGTCGATTAACACAACTTTTAGCATTTGATTCTCTGCACCAATGTTCTTTGGTGGGTATCACTGTGTACTACTAGCTTGGTTGGCCTAATCTCAAAAGGTAAAACTGTTACACTTTTAGAAATTGAAAAGAATAAACATATAGGTTTTCCAATGCCCAACCTATAAATTTGAAGGTACTAGCCAAAGAGGAGGTTGAGTAAGATTGCAGCAAAACACAACACTTTCTCATAAAATTAGTCATGCAATTTGTTTTTTCTGTCGCCTTGATTCGATTCTTTTATAGAGTCTATATGTGCTCGTAATGTTCACAAAACCATGTGCTTTTGATTTAGATTGTCTGTTCATGCTTTATGTTTTCTCCTTATAGGTTCATTGGTTTTCTTATGCAAAGTTTTTGGGTTATTTTATAGTTGAGATTTGCATTCATCATTTAACATAACATATAAAAAAAGTTTCCTACACATATGAACGTTTTATAGGACCCACACTTTTTGAAGCAAAAAAAAAAAAAACTAAGGAATGCAAAACGAATTTCTATAATATTACACAATCACTTTTCCTACAACATAATTCTTATAAAACCCTTTATAGTTATTAGTTAGGATAATTTTATTTGTTTATCTATTTGACTCATATATTATATGTATAGAGTTCTTATTTGTGTTAAAAATATATATTATATATAATTATTTTTATTAATCGAATAAGAACGATAAAATCGTTAAATGAAGGTCCATCTATAATTTTTAGAAAAATATTATATTTCTCTAAAATTGTTAATGAATCTTCATTTACCAATTTAAACTTCTGGATGAATTGTACTTGGTTTATCAACCTTCATGTCAATGAATCACTAAGAAATTACTGAACCGATAACCCCAATCCTGTGATCCTTTTTTAATATTATGCAGCACAATTATGGATGATACAGAGTGTTCCAACATTATAAGATATTTTTCTGTTGGAAATCGATATCGTTGATTGAAAATGTTATTCGAATGGTTAAATCAAGACATGACATAAACATTATTCCAAATAATGCTCCTATATAATAAGTTTCTAATTTGGTTTCATACTTGCTTCTCTCTCATTGATTTTTCTTAATTGCCAATTGCCCTTATGAACTGTCATAAATCTTATTCTTCACCGGCCACCGCCCTAGAGCGGAAGGTTTTTTTTTCACTTAACATCAGGTTTTTATCACATAAGATGACAATTTTGTAGTTATTAATAAAAAGCGAAAAGTTGATTGAATGCCCTCTTGATTTGCTTCAGAATCATCTATGCCCCTTGGCATATGTGATAAAAACATATCATTTTGCAAACCACAGTGGCATGTGATAAAAACATATCCTTTTGCAAACCATAGAGGCATATGTGATAGCACAGGGACATAAATGATTCTGAAATAAACCACAAGAGCATTGGTGAACTTTTCCCTAATAAAAATATATCATTTGAAAATAAAGAAAAAACACAATAAATCACAAGCCACTAAAAACCTGAATTTTGCTCTTTTTAATCTTTGATCAGAAAGATTAATGTCATTGAAATGTGCTTTCAAAATTACGAAAGAAATATAGCACTGTGCCCTAGATAATGAATCGCTATCTGATTGAACAGCTGAATTTTGCTCTAGTGTACTTTCTGGTTAATCATAACGTTAATGTCATTGAAATGTGCTATCAATAATTATTAAACCAAAGGATCACACAATGCATCAAAATATCAATTGGAAAGATATATTATAATTAAAAAGACTTGCTCTGACTCTACAGCCACACAGAAGAGCAGGACATAATTGAAGAAATATAGACCTCAAATTAATTTGCAAACAAATGCCTTACAAGTCGAGTGCAGGACAAACATGCAACTGTTTTATGAAAAAAGAGGTTGGATATCTATCAGTCATTTCAAATATCTAATTGGCTGAAACTTTTTATTATTAGTTTCACTCAAGCCCCTTTGAAAAAGTAGATGACATATCAATTAAACATTCCTCGTGGCATAGCTGCAAATAAATAAAAAATGCAGCTTGTTACTGCCTTTCCCTTGTTGAAGGAGAACCACACAATGATCATAATTTAACTCCTCATTTTTTTTCTTGATGACCAAAAGAAGGATCATACAAAAGAACTTCTGTTTACTTCTATTTTCTATCAACCATAGGCCAAGATATAAAACTTTTACTTACATAAGCAAATATGAAATTTACATATCTGCCATCACCAAGATGAAAATACTACTAAATTAAATTAGGAAGGATAAGATACTTGTAACTCAACTAATCAAGAGAGATGTCAGCCAAAAACTGAGACCATATATTGTTAGTAATGATATTTTGTCAGCATTGCAGCACAGTCAGATTGGTTGAAGGTACTGTTTGTATGATTGCAGCTAAAAGCACCAATTCAAGCAGAAATGACCGCCACACACATGATCACCACACTTGCAAGGATTAACCACAGGCACAAGCAGCCCTACCATGAGATGGACGGCAAGATTGGCAGACAGAGATTCATTTAGTTAGCCATGCCAATAATGAAATCATGAACACCCTCAAATTTTGATTAGAGCAAAACTTCAGCCACAAGCTCATGAATCTACCTCATCTTAGCAAACTAGAATGTTTACTAAGGTCCCACAATCCCACAGCATATCAAAATAATATCACATAGGCCCTCTTCCAATGTCTAACACATGACTTTGCATCTCTTTTAGGGGCCAGCAGATTCTTGTGTAACAAAAGGCAAATTTAGGCTTGGCACCAAGACAAGCTAAAACTTGGCCACTTGCTAATTTCCAAAAGCCAAAGTTCCTCATTAACCAAAACTGCAATTTCTGCTTAAGGTTTGACCTTAACCAGCTTTGTTACTGATGCTGTCAAAGTCAACATCGCTCTCAAGCCTCCAAGAACTTTAGCAGCATGTAATTTCCTAAGGACAACATGGCCAAACAAAGCAATGAATCTTGACCCTATCATCCAACATAGGAAAAGTCACTCCACCTCAAACGGGTACAGGTAAACCATAATTAAGGAATGATTTTATCCTCCCATCCAAGCCTGCGGTCACGATGACCATACCCCATGCATGAGCACGGGAGGTACTCTTGCATGAAGATTTCAAGAACTTGTATTCAGATTTATTCATCGCGGATGTTTTAGCCTTGGAGCTTGAAACAGGAAGCTTCTCCTCAGGCCATGTTGCCGATCCCTTGGGAAAAGACTCCAAGAAAAATTCTTGGCCCAGAGAGAAAGAAGCAGGCGGACTGACACACATAACTTGAGGCGATCCTTTACCCAAGACATCCAATTGGTGTTCATTTTCAGTATTTTGAGATTTCAAACCATGCCAGGGTACTGCAACGGATGCATTTGAGAAAAAACGCTCACAAGACCTAATCTTATTAGTTTTCAAGGGATTAGACTCTTCCTGACTAACGTTCCATAGATATACATTAGAGTCCTCGCATGCTGATAAAATATGTTTCCCATCAGAAGTAAACGATGCACACATAGGGCTCCCTGTGCTAAGGCCTAAAAACAAAGTATGAAGAACCTTAGTAACAAAACATATAATAAAATAAGGGTTTTATATTTCTTATGTGATAGGAATCAAAAATTTTTCTTATGCACAATCAATTAGAGAGAGAAAAAAAACAAACACTGAAACAATAGTTTCATTACCCATAAAATAAACTCAAAATTAGAGGCCACTGAAACAATAGTAAGAAAAATAGCTAAGCCTTATCAAGCTTCAAGCAATCATGTGAGTTGTCAGCATTATTATCAAGCTTCAAGCAATCATGTGAGTTGTCAGCATTAAGTTCCCCAACAAAAAAGACAAAACAAATTGAATAGAAAAACAGCCTATTAAATCCTAAAAGAATAACTTTTGGGGACTGAAGAAAATTCTTCATAAATGAAGGAAATAGACAAAGGAACATACTTTTGTATTTGCCAATCACATTACGCCCATCAAGGATTCTGACTTGTGAATCAGCACAAGTAACCATAACTTTGTTAAAATCTTGCGGAAGAAACTGAAATAACATATAAAAAGTTGATCAGAAAAACTGAACTTATATAAAAACCACAAATACATGGTAAAAAAGCCAAAACGACACACTTGGCACAAGAAGCATAAGAAAAAAAAAAATACCTGAAAAGCAGTTATCCCTCTGGCAGGAAGTTTCTTTTTACTAATTAAGGATAGTTGGGAATCTAACTGCAAGTGATTCTCTGGTTCAAGCAAAATTGAAAACAAGCAGGTATAAGGACCAAGCTCAAATCTTGAGTGATTGTAATAGAGAAAATGACAGTGAAAACACCCCAATCATAATTTGATTAACGTTTCCACGCATACAGAATCTAGTTACTTCATCAAAATTAGTAGTTTAATAACATAGCCTAACATCCTGTCTGATGACTACTTACATTTCAATAGCACAATTAATCGTATGTTTAAGAAATAAATTGAGTGGAAGAAGTGTTAATTTTATCACAGGTTTAACATTTTCTTTAAGTAGAGTGGTACCTATAAGGCAGCCCAATCAGCAAATCTATCATTCATACATTAGTGCAACAGAGCAACTACATTGATCATCAAGTAAAAAAGCTAACCACATAAAGATCTGGTTTAGCAAATTTAAAAACTTCCATTTCAATGTCGATCTAAAGAAAGGTGTAATCACATTGACCATGATCCATCCAGGAAATGCCCTTTTACAAAAAATAAATTAAAAAATCATGTGCAGGATGTAGTTCACTAGTTCCACCAAGTTATATTATATCCCTCACCAATCATAACACAATAAAGATTTTAAATCCAAATCCCATGCAATCATTATGAAATCTACCAAATGACACCTATCTCATTTAACTAGAGGAAAATGAAATATAGAGACATATGTAAAAATTATAATACCTGATACATTATAAAACCGACAATTGCCTGCCAAGGAGCCAACAATCCCTCCCTGTATAAAGTACATCATTCATCTGAAATCATTTCCTATAGTCTTTGTTTCTATAGAATTTAAATTGGCTTAGAAAAAAAAGTTACCTGCCCATCAGGCCGATAACATACTGCAGTCACAATATCTCTGATATCAGTCCAATCAACAACATGACAATCAGGAATTGCCCAGATGCGCACTTTCCCATCGATAGATCCACTAATGAAATAATTATCATCCACTGGATTGAATTGTATGCATGTAACTATACAGCATTATCAAATACAAAAAAAAATTGTTAGACAATTTGTTATGATAAAAACAAATTAGGATAACGGCTCAAGAAGCCTGAAAAGCAAAACAGCAAGGCTCACCATAATTACTGTGTGAGAAAACTTTCAAGCAATGGTCATGTTTCACTTTCCATAGACGCACAGTATTGTCAACTGAAGATGACAGAAGATACTGCATAGAAAAAGATGAAGAACCAAATCAATTTCACCAATACATAAGTGTATGCTTGGTTTATTAAATAACAAAATTAATAACATTCACTCACATTATTCTTTGACCAAGAGAGATCCAAAACTTCACCTTTATGCCCACGGAACTCATGCAATGGTTTCTCCAACAACCGGAAGACCTTAGGTGGGAAAACGATGCAAGCTGAATCTGATGTTTTTCTAAGGCTCTTCCGTTTGCTAATTTTTTCCTTATCCATAAACAGTGGTGTCAATTCAGAGAGATTATTCACTTTAAAGTAAATGCAGGATGGGTCAATTTCTGGAATGTCAATTTCATCACATCTATCCTCCTCAACCACTTGCCACAAGCGCACAACCCCATCTTCACCGGCACTGGCAAGATACTGCCCATCAGGACTGAATTTCATGGTCAAAATCGAACCATCATGTGCTTGGATATCTTGCCTCATGTAAAGAGCTGAAAGTTCCTTCATATGCTTCCTGCATTGACGGACCTTAACTTTCTGAAGCCTACACCCTGAGAACCCAATATTACTTTCTCCTTGATCAATCATACATGTTATCGACCGCAATCTTCTGAACCAACCCCTTCTAGCACCGCTCCTCCTCCTCCTCCTCCGAGCAAAAGCATCACCATCAGTCTCCTCAACCCCCCTATCCACCAAACATTGAACAGAAGGAGACACACCAGAGGCATTCTCAGAATCCTCTGCAGTCACCAACTGATCTGAATTCTTATCTCTTCCATCACTCATCTTCCTATGCTGGTGCCCCTCCTGATCCACATTACACCCCACTCCATTCTCCAAAATCCCATCTTTACATGGCAACTTCTCCACTAAACCAAACTCCTCTGATGAACTCACACTAGGCCAACAAGACATAGATGACCGACTTGAACAGAAATCTTCTTCAAAACCACAAGTTCTGGAAACAGCCCCACTACTATTACCTTTTACTCTATCCATAACCTCTTCCTGCTCAACACTAAACACATCTAGTGAATTTTCAAGGGTAGTACCATCCATACTAAGTCCCATGCTCTTCATAAACTTCATCCTACGCTCTCTCACACTCCTTGGGCTCCGAATCCACACTTCATAATCAAAAGCATTGGATACCCCTTCATCAACGCTATCAGATTTTGCATCCGAAATGGATGCAACATCATCCTCTTGAGCGTCGAAAAACCGACATTCTTCGTCTTCGCTGAAGCTACCCATGATTCGTGAAATTCAACCCATTAAATCCCCCTCAAAGAAGCAACATTTTAAGCACTGGGAATGTGTCAAAATCCAATTTTTTTTACTGTCCAGAAGAAGCCACCCAGATCATGAACTATATATTTCAAAAAAAGAAAAGCACAGAAACCAATATCAGCGGATATAACTAAACCACATAACAATGAAAATAATTTAATAAGAAGAAAACAGAAACCGAGAGATCCAACATAGATCCCAATCCAAACCCACATTAACCTGCCCATAACAAGGAACAAGCATTCGACAATTGGGTATGTAAATCACTATCCAGAAATCAAAAATGAAAATGAAAATAAATAAAATAAATAAAAAACCGAAACTAAAAATGAACCGACAGAAAAAGAAAAAAGAAAGTCGAAAGCACATCAAAACCCGTGAAAAAAAAAAGGGGAGAAAGAATTAGCAAAGCGGGGAACTAAACTTGAGAGAGGAAGTGTTGGAAGGAGACAACTTTATGAAGAAGAAATAATGAAATATGCTTACATGGGGGTTGGGGTGTGTTGTGTTGATGATCACAAGAAGATTGGTGAGAAGGGCACAGATCGAAGTGTTGTGAGGAGACTAGGAAGCAAAGATGAAGAGAGAGCACTGCACTATGAGCAAGAACGAAAATACCAAGGGACTACACATATATATATAAATAAAAGTGAATGTGTAAAGGTGAAAAATAATAAACAGAGAGAGAAGGGGAAGGAAAATCCGTTTTCAAAGGGACGAAAAGAGGAAGGTGGCAAAGGGTAAAACAGGAAAAGGGAACACATTCATCGATATTGGTGAAAACATGGCCCAAGAAACGAGATTTCGAGGGAGAGCACTGCGCAGGGGCGGGTTGTGTGTTGTGTGCGCGAATTCTCTCTCTCTCTCTCTCTATTTTTCTCTGCTCCTGTCTTCATTTTGTGCTAATGTAATTCTTAAAAATTAAAAAAAAAAAAAAAACACAAACACAAACACAAACACAACAATACGCGTTCCTTATCTAACTCATTCAAGTTTTTACAAAGGAAAAAATGTGTATATTATTTTGAAGGATATAAAATTATATTATTCTAAGTGTAAGAAATAAATAAATAAATGAGGAGAGAGTGGATAAAAAAATATAAAAATATGAGTTCCATCATTTATGAGAATAAAATAATATGAGCTCCACCATTTACAAAATACGAAAGATTATAAATATAGGTTGGACGTTTCTTCTTTCAATGGATATAGAATGGTATAATTTTGTCTGTTTGTTTTTCTGCTTTCTTTGTTTCAAACAAAAAAAAAAATTGTATTATTTGAAGCGAAAGAAAAATACAAATAGTATAAATTATTGAAAAGAGTGTGGGTGAATTTTTTAGTTTAAATGAAAAAAATATTAATTTGTGTCTCTTTCTAATTTAAAATAATATAATTTTATATCCTTTAAAAGGATTAATATCTTTTTCTACAAATATACAAGGTTTATTATTATTTCATCGGATAAGTTGTTCTATTTTTTTTCTTATCTTTGTTTGTCACTCTTTTATAATACCTTTAGGTCAGATCTCAATAAAGAAAAATATAAAAGTTAGAAGGAAATAAAATAATTGAGATAATGGAAATTACATAAAATAAATATTATTACTTTTTTGGGCTTTACATCCAAAGATGACATTAGAAATGATCGAACACATATTTTTACTCTACTCAACTCTTTTTTTTTTTTTTAAGATAACTGAGCTACCATATTATACCGTAATGAAAAGATGTGATTTGAGGAGAAAATTAAGAAATCTTAGAAGGTATTATTTCAGGAAGATAATATTTTGATTCTAACGTTATTTTGCGTTTAGAGAAGAAAAACTATTCTTTTTTTCATTGTATATTTGTCAGCTACTACAATTTAAAGAAGATGATTGATCAGATTCTCTTGATGATTTATTAATGGATTTATCATCTATCATTTAATATAACCATATAAAATTTCCTACACACATAATATTTTGTGGGGTCCGCAGCAAAAAAACAAATTCTGACATACAGAACGAATCTCTATAACATAACACAATCACTTTTCCTACATCATAACTCTTGTAAAACCCTTTATTCAAGGGAATGTTAAGAACTTTACGTCCTATTAAACAAAATTAAAATCAATTACATATGCCATTTTTTACTGTAATCATTTATTTCAAAATAGTTATTGTAAAAAAAATAGAAAAACTAATTAAGTTAGGTTGGAACCGAAATATTATGGTTTTAATATAATCTTAGTCTCTTAAAGGAGCGAACTTTTGGTGCCACCGTCGTATTGTATGTGCCACTTTCTTTCAAATTTTGCCATTTGGATTTTTTTTATTTTTTTATTTTTTCATCTCACTTTCGCATTCTCTCTCCATTTTTGATTGGTGTAAGAATTGGTACCACGGTTGTACGTTAAAAATTTCCCGAGAGCACATTGACATAAAAAATGCCAAAATTAGTTGAAATAAACCTAAAAAAACCTACTTAACGTACAAATTGTGAAATCTTGTCCGCGTTGGTAATACAATATATTTGTAATCATTTCATCTTCATATAAATTAATAAAACTATATGTACCCAAAAAAAAATTTTAATAAAACTATTTAAAATATATATATATATATATATAAATATATATATATATATATATAAAATTAATTTCAGGTGAGATAATTACATATCCTTACCTTAATGTCTCCTTTATTATGGTCTAATGTGTCATAATCAGATAAATTTAAACTTGGTGTATTTTCAAATATATTTTTTTTTTGGTAAAAGTATTTTCATATATTTAAGAAACAAATATGTTTGAATTCCTTCCACATCGTCGATAATAAATCCACTCTCTCTTAATGTTAAGAAACCGTCTTTTTATATTAAAATCACAAGGCAAAGACGTTCAAAACATGTAATTACACTTATAAAGTTATAATACACATACGATAGGAGTTTATTCATTATATTTTCTTTTGTATGTTTTTTCTACGAGACTTATGCAAAATCCTAAATTCATAAGAATTCAATCAGAATCAAATCTTTATATTTTAGGAAATCGATTAACCCCTTAATTTTGGTGATTAAATAGAATCAGTTTTAATATTTCATGAATTAAAATTATTAATTTTATTTTTTACATTTAAACTGTATCCAGAAAATTTAATATACAAAATATATTTTTTACAATATAAATGGTAGGCAGGCAAATTTAGATGTAATTTGAGCGTAATAATAAGAAAATACTTTTAAAACAAATAGCACTAAACTTGCATGGAATATAAGTCATGATCAAGTTATTTTTAATTCGGAAACTCTATTCAAATGTACTTACTCTAAGTTATTCTAGAGTTGAATTGTTTCCAAAAAAGCGTAGCATTGATTATTATTTAAGGAAAGAATGAATGACCTTGGATGAGGAATTAGTCAACGGTCAGATACGACCCATAAATTGTTCTTATTCTCTATAGTCTATATAATTGAGTGGCACTATTCAAGCGATCATGGTCTCCTTGTCATCCTTTTACCCAGCTCATCTAACTTTGCATTTAGCAGGGCATGGACAATTACGTCATGCCATATTTAGCCTAGTAAATATTCTTTTATACCGAAAACACCCTTTTCTCGCGTAAAAAATTATATCACCACGAATTGCATGCATCCATGTTTCCTTTGTACACTCTACTCCCCAATAAATCCTTGGGTTTATCATCTAAAAAATTTCCTACATACATAATATTTTATGGGGTCCGTATAAAAAAAATTCGGCACACAAAATGAATTTCTATAACATAACACAATCACTTTTCCTACAACATAACTCTTATAAAACCCTAAAACCTTTGGTGCAACAGTTATAGGTATATTTATAGGGAAAAACAAACGTCATGTTACAAGAAATTTTTATTTTCTCCTACTCTCATATCATTTTTCGTGCAAGCTTTTATCATTATTTGTTTCCCAAATATTTGGTGGGTCCTACACAAATATTTCTCTGTGACATGATGTATCAACTTTCATGTTACATGACATTAACAAAACTCATATTTATATTAAAAGAAAAAAGTTTTTGGAATTTAAAAAAATTATACAAAAAGAATATGGCTTAAAATAATATTAAAAAATTTAATAAAAGAGAATACTGATTTCGGTATTCTTACAATACCGAAGAAATTTCCCCATTCCCCCGCCTCCACACAATTGTTTCGGTCATTTTAATGGTTGTTGAGATGTATATCTCAATCATGTTATGTTTACCGTTGATGGGACCTCACTTTAAAATATGCAGCAAGTTCTTAACTAAGGTTTGACAATTTTTTATAGGGTAAAATGTGTATCATTTTTAAGGATATAAAGTTGTGTCATTTTAAGAGAGATAAAGAGATAGATAAAGGAGGAGAGAGGGTGGATAAAAAAATATAAAGGTGTGGGTCTCACATCTTTGTGAGAGTAAAAGGATATAAATTGTGTTATTTAAAAGGACAAACACTTTTCTCTTTTTATATCGCAGGATATAATAGATATGAAAATGTACGAGGTTTATATGGGTTATGTGAAAAAAAGAGATAGAAAAAAGTATAGATAGCATATATTTTTATATGTGTATAGAAAATAATTTTACCTTATATAACATAAGTGATATTAAATCCAATTTCTAATTGCCTATATAATAGTATGATTAGTATATTAGAAATATTGAAGTATGAGTTGTAAAAAAATATCACATCGACTAGACATAGATCAAATGATGACCATGTAAATGCAAAAGACCCATAAATTTATATATTTAAGATTTTGGGTTGAGATATGGTGTCGGCCCACTTATTATGATTTATCGTTTGACTCATTGATGAACAATCTTTTGTAAAAAGTTTGGACTCCCCATGCCATTTTCAACACAGTATTGTTATTTTTTTTCCTGCTCTAAGAGGAAAAATAAAAAGTATAAAGTGTGTTGGCATTCACTTGGACGTATCTGGAGTGTTATAATGAATAAAAATTGAGCTTGATACGTTAGAATGTTGCATGAAGAAAAGAAAAACTATGAATATACATGATATTGATTAATATGATTAACGTTTCTCCTGCAAATATTTATCTTCCAAATGTATATGAAAGCCGATGAAGTTTTAGTATATGTTTAGAATACAGGATAAGATCAAGCTTGATAATATAAATTCTGATTAAATTTCAATATTATTCAGCATTTAGTGTGATATTGTGTAAGATATAACTATTAAATATTTGGTAATATATTGTATAATACTATATAATACCCGATCAATAGAGAATTTATATAATTCTTTCAAATATGTTATATCATATTAATTTTTATAAAAATTTATTGATCAGTTTTACCAAAAAATATATAAATTCTTGTAGAAATAAAAATATCCAATATTTATATATAAAAAGTTCATGACTATTGTTTATATTTATAATTTTTCGTTATTTGTAACTCAATAATATATTAAATGTAAAATTATACACAATAGGTAGTTAATAAAATCACAAAATTGATTATCACTCCCTTTTATCAAAACAAGATATTTCGATAGATAAATTTTAGCTTTGGGAAAAAAGAAAAAGAAAAAGAAATACACAAAGAAAACTTTTGTTTTTCAACAAAAAATAGAGTAAATAAAACGATGGAGGAAGTCGTCCATTTTCACTATTGGATTCCTCCTCAGTTACGAAGTAACAGATATAGAGAACAAAGCGAGAAGGGGATTGATTGTTCGATAACCATGTCGTAACCGGATCGCGACGTGATAGCGCAAGGTTTAAAATCAAAGAAGTTGCCACCAAGGCTTATCAATGCTTGGCTGCTTTCTCTTAACACTTGTCATTGTCTCAATTAGAGGTGACAATATGATTTGGTTTGCTCCGACCCGCTATTAATCTGTCAAAAATGGAGTTGGGCGGGTTGGCTCGCCATTGAATATGAGTTGAAAAAATGAATCCACCCCATTTTATGATAGATTGGCGGGTTAACTCACCACCTGGCCAATTAAAAAAATTTAATTAAAATTCAAAAAAATTGTATTTTATGATCTTATGTTATTTTATTTCACATTCCTCTTAATTTTTTCAGCATCAATCTTAAATGTATACTAATATTCACTTAAACATTATTAAAGAACTCATTTATCTCTATATATAGATAATATTTGTCATAAATAAAATTTTTATTTCTTTATTTTTTCTAGGGAGTATTAACAATTAACATAAAAAAATGAATATAGCAAAAAACTTAATGACAAAATGAATTTTCCTTAAGGTGATTTGTGCTCCAACAAATTACATCAAAGAGTGTAATCAATTGTTTTAAAACTCAACATAATTAACATATGTAACCGAGGGATAAAAAATTAAGTAAAACAAACCACCAAACATATGGATTAACTGACATGGAGTTGTTATGGTTTAACCAATAATTTTAAGTTCTAGTTTTAAGTATGCAGTTATGTTAAAAATTTACTAGAAAATTATTTGTCGCCGTTGTATTTCTACCCGACTCAATTGGATTAGTCGAGTAATCGATGAATGGGTAAAAATTTTTTAAAAAATAAAAATAAAATAAACAGGAATCGAATTCAAATTCTTTTCTATCCAAATAGTTTGATTTCACTAAATCACTAAACTTTCATCTATTGAAACTTTTAAAGTTAAAGCATGAGAGATTATCGTGTGAGTATACATATATAGAAATTCATAAAGGATTCATAATGTAATGTCGGCACAAATTCTTCGTTTACCTTTAAATTAATATATATTGGTGCTAACTGAAGTCAGATTAGGGGGGAATTTGTCTCCTTAAGGACAATACAAACCCCAAAAAGTCAAAAAAAGATGCCATCCATTGTTTCCATTTAATCCAACATTTAACTCCTCTAACACTTATGCCTCTAAGACCTACACGAGCGTTTATCCAGTAGCCACCCACAAATATAACTTCAAAGTGTTTGGTATCTGTCCTATTATGCTTGATTAAAGTGTAGTTAAAACAAGTATCATTATGACAAAGTTTGAGAAAGAGTACTGAAAAAGAGAGATGACTGGGGGAGAAAATGTATTTTATTTAATGAGCACCCTAGTTGCAAAACAAGCAAAGAAAACACTAATGATTCGATGTTTCAACTTTTTGTTCCTAGTCTTTAGGTGGTATAGTGAATTGTATAAGGCATAACTGACATGCCGACAACTCTTTCGGGCAATGTAGAAAGATGTATCCGAAAATTTAATTTTATGTTTGGTAATAATTATTTAGACCTTCAATCTTAGTTATTTTTACTGAATTGGATTATAGTTTTATAGTGTGGTTTGACATTTTTTTTTTTTTTTTTTTTTTTTTTTAACAAAAAATATTTTGTTCACTTGCACTTAAATCTTGGTTTGAAATCTAAAATTAAGTTTAGGTCCAATTTAATTATAATTTTTCCAAACTTAATTTTTAGAGAAAGAAAATTTTCAATTTATTCTAGTGAAGCACGCATTGACCATCACAATGAAAAAAGTTGTTGTTCTTTTTACCAAAAAAAAAAAAAAAAAAAAAAAAAAAAAAAAAAAAAAAAAAGTTGTTGATTCCAATGAAATTATTTATCAAACTAATAATGTGAGTGTTACCCTTACGTGACAACGCCTGATAAACATTTTGGGGATAGGGTGACTAGCATGACTCAAGTCTTGTATGATATATTGAAATTTCAAAAGATTTGTGTTAAATATTTTTTAATATTTTTCGATACTTCGACACTCCCGCTCCCGGCATTTCAATGTGTTGTCGAGACTCAAAAAAGAGTTCAAAGATTGCGTTACGTTTTTAATTCTAATTATTAAATTCATTAGATTATGATTACTATTTTATTGAGTTTAATATAAACATTTGTGATATCTTATATTTCTTTGCAAAATTGATAAGTATAATTTTTTTGTTAAATTATTGAATATGAAATATAATATATACTATATAAATTAAAAATATTATTTAATATCAAAACGTATCTTAACGTATCGAAATCTAACATTTTTAAAAATTAATGTGTCGGAATATCGTGTTATATCCTGTGTCGATGCAACATAGATTACCACCACCCTCACATGTTACTCGATGTTGTCAACTATAATTATTTAGCAAATTGAGATTAGATTTATTAACTCAAATAATAGTTAGCACCATAAATAATTTTTATTTGTCTAATGCGATTTTTTGGGGGATCCCTACGAACTAGAATACATCAAATATATTGTCAACAATGATTATTTGATAAATTATTTTTCTTTTTCTTTCCCTTTTTATCGGAAGAATTCAAATAATTGATATTATATAAGTTGAGCGAGCGATTCCATGCACAATTCATAATTGCTTGAATAGTTCACTTATTCATGAAACAATATGAATCTTGAGCTATTTTTTTCTTTCTGGGTGGGGGGCGAGTAATCAATATATAGTCTCCTATTATTGTATTTTCAACATATGTGAAGTATGGCATACAAGGAGAAATTTATGTTCAAAGAAAGAAAAAATTTGGTCACTTGAAATTATCATATACTAAATCAAATATGTGAAATTTTCAGATAAATGAGAAAAGAAAAAAGAAAATCATTGTCATTATTGACACAAAATTTAACGTGTTTTTTTTTTAATCTATAGAGATTTAAAAAATTGCGTGAGACAAATGAAAATTATTTAATGTGTTAATTATTATTTGAATTAATTAATTTAATATATATAATTTATAAATTATAAAAATAGTTAAATTATTTAAGGCCTTAGTTATTAGAAACTAATTATCATTTATGATGTTAATTAATGCAAAGGAATAAGGATTAGTGGTGTGTTTATAGGATAACGGTGAGTAAGGAACGCCCAAAATGTTGCCACGTGGCAGCATCTAATATACACATTAGATATCCAATATCCGGCTATTTCACCCTTTTGCTCCTCATTAATTATTTAATAATCATTTTGTCCATAATTGCAAACTATCTACCAATCTGCCCCTCAATTTAATCGATTAAATGGTCAAATGAAGATTTAATCGATTAAATCTTCAACTTAATCGATTAAATTTTTTCTCTTTATCAGAAGAAATAAAGAGATTTAATCGAATAAATAACGAGGTTTAATCGACTAAATCTTCAACTCAATGATTTTTGCCTATTCACTACTAGAAAATGCTTTTTTTTCGACGGAAAAATTCCGTCGAAAATGATAAAAATTCCGTCGAAAATGACATTTTCGACGGAATTTTCGACGGAAAAGAAGCCGTCGAATAAGTCTTCGTAGGTAATAAATTTTTCGACGGAATTAGAGATTCCGTCGAAAAAATTCGACGGAAATTATTTCCGTCGTTTTTTTTCGACGGAATAATTTCTGTGGAAAATTTCGACGGAAAAATAAGTCCGTCGAATTTTTTCGACGGAAAATGAATGACATTCCGTCGAAAAATCTTGTATTAATTTTCGACGGAAAACAATTTCTGTTGAAAATTTTCGACGGAAAATGAATGAAATTCCGTCGATAAATCTTTTAATATTTTTCGACGGAAAATAAATTCTGTCGAAATTTTTCGACGGAAAATGAATGAAATTCCGTCGAAAAATCTTTTAATATTTTTCGACGGAAAATAAATTCTGTCGAAATTTTTCGACGGAAAATGAATGAAATTCCGTCGAAAAATATTTTAATAATTTTCGACGGAAAACAAATTCCGTCGAAAATTTTCGACATAAATTCTTTGTTCATGTAGTCGCTTCTGCACCTCCATTTGAAGCTTTAGTGCTTCAGTAATCTGCATCCCACTGCAGACAGACAAGCCCACAAGTCAGTCATTTAGTCATTTTTTGTTCAATATCACCAGAACTCAATAAACAATCAAGATCTTTTGGTACAAAAGTCACATATTTTTCCCAGTAACATTTTGAGGCATTGAACATGCTAAAATAGATGAAATTTATAAATTGTTAACACTGGTGTAAATTTCACTCCAGCATGTAAAAGCATATGAGATGGTTAAAGCCCAGCTATCATGAATAAAAATATTTTGATCGCAAGCTTTCAACAACTTGTACAAGTATGAAAATCCAAAAGCAACCAAGGCAGCTGTACTCACGATGAACCGTCTAGACTGGAAAGCATGTCCCCTGTTTCTTTCTTGTCGGCTTTTTTCCCCTCTATCAATTTAAAAAGTTATCATCAAACAAATCTAAAGGAGAAATCAAAGTAAAATGAATATGTTTAATGGACTAAGAACAACAAATCAGTAAGCCCTAAATATTATATACATGAACATTTGAAACAATGAATAACAGATATGCATACCATCGGATGAGGAGTCAGGTAGGTATTTAGCTAGTCGGTATTTCTGGATGCAACAGAAAAGCAGAATGAATAAAGGTTAACAAATGAGAACAAAGGAATAGAGTTAAGAGGGCGTGAAGTTCATATTACCTGTAAATGGCTTTTGACATGATAAATAGTTAAGCCTGGTACACCCATAACTCTGAGGACACCTTTGGGAGTGGCACCTAGGATAAAGAATAGTTAGAAATTTAAAATACTTTTTATGATAAACAATGTAAAAAATAGTGCTTAGAAGCTTGATAAATTCTTCATCCAACATTAAGATATCTAGCCAACATAAGTATTAGACATCTGATCATGGAAAACCAGTTGAATATTCTCCCCACAAGCATAAACCAGTTGAAAATATCCCTGTATAAATTGCAGGTGGCCATGGAAAACCAACCATCCAATCCTTAAGCATTTTCCATGTCCAAGATGACGGTAAGGAATGTTGAGAACCATTAATCCAACCTCCAACAACATACCATATGGCAGAAAAGAAAACAACAATGCAAATCTGCAATTAAGACTTTGATAAATTAATAATGGAAAAGGTTAACAGGAAGGCATATATTTTGATACACAAATATATATAGATGAATGGACAAGTAACTAACCTCATATCCTAGGAGGGGTAGAAACCTCTCTTTACTTATGCTTCTCGATATATGTTGAGTTCTTAACATATGAACACCAAAAAACACTGCACTTAAAAAGTTCAAAAGATCTCCAACCTGAATTCAGCACAATATGAAATAAACCATTTATTTAGTTTATTGTCGAGTTTGAACTTGTCTCCTAAAATTACATCAAACGGTTGAGATACATCAAATCAAGATGAAAAAGTTAAGAGCTATGCGGACATCCAGCAAAATCGTAACCAATTGGAAACATAACTTTTTTTCCTCAGGTCTCCTGTAGCAGGACTTTGATGATCTGGTTAAATTGAAGAGCAGTAGTTCTACTTGTTATACAATTTCAATAGCATCAATATTAGAATATACCTCATTGGATTTTTGGTAGCTTCAAGAGTTTTTGCTTTTGTGTTGCCTTCAGAACAACCAAACACAGAAAACATTGTTGAAATCATAGAAAGGAATAGAATTTTCCAAACTAAAACAGGCATCTAAGGTTAGTAATTATAGTATAAAGAATTCAGCTGTTAAACATATATAAACCAGACCTTTACGAACCTGTTGCCACTCAGAGTCCATCTCCACTAAGACAGCACTCAAACTCCAAACTTCCAAAACAAAAATTAGTCACCTTTGGTCTTAAATATTCATGAACCTAGAAAGTAGCAATGGACCTGAATCCATATTTATGTCCCATAACTAAGACTAATAATGGTTCTTCCCTTGTCTCTATAACATTGGCCTTCCACCAAATATCCTCATCAATATCTATCTGAAACAACAAATTGAATAGACTAATATAAATCCAAAGGGAATTTTGCCCAACTATTGTACTTGTACAGCTAAAGAAAGGAGTTAACCGTCTTATATAAATAATAAACCACTTGAAGTATAAGCACTTGCCAGTGAAAAATCAAGTGCAGGAAAAAATTGATACTCGAACAGTTGTATATAATAAGATTCCATATACCCCAACAGCTGTTTGTAGAGTCCTGAAACCATAAGTTGTACCCCCACAAGTCAGAAACTGTCTTACCTCAACACAGTTAGAAAAGCAATTTCACACAAGCAAAAATATATGTAAAATATAGAGGACAAGATGTTAAAAATTGAAATTTCAATTGGTCAAATAAATTTAAGCCAACACACGCGCTCGGTAGAAGCGGAAATATGATGAGTAATCTCTCTCCATTTGAGGCTACACAAAAAAAAAAATTCTCAATCAAGCGAAGTTTTTTCAGGCACTTCAGGTATAACTATTCCAAAAATATATATACGTAGTATACCTCACTGTAGTCCACAAACATCCTATTAGCCCGTAAATAGGAATCTATCATTGAAACCTACAAGAAAGACATGTAGTCAACATAAATAGCAAATAGGTACTGTGTGTAAATTTTCAGCCCCTAATGCTTTCTCTTTGTCCTTCAATTCCTAATACCTCTATCAAACGAAATCCTATACAAAAGAATAAGGAAGTTTAGTTTCCTCTTTCCTTGCTAAGTCTGCCACTTCAGTCACCATAAGAAGAGGAGTTCTCACTATTACTTACAAATTAAAGGTTGCATGCACTACCTTGGAATTAAAAATAAATTTCTATAGCCTAAAGGGATATTTTATTAAAATTTTATGTAAGCAGATACTCAAGCTTACGTTCAAACACAATACCAAACTATGAAAACAATGAAAAATATCTCAAGTTAGCAACATTGGACCAATCTTAATCACATTAATTTCATTTAAAAAAATAAAAATAAAAAAACAGATAGCAAAACACTATTAGAGACCAATGCTTAACGAGGAATATAATCACAATGAATGTAACACTAACAGAATAAGCCTTATGACTTGTGATTTTCATAATCTGTGAAATATTATAAGCTCCCTTAGCTGATCTTAAAGAACATAAATTACTACAAATTAAGAGTGATGTTATCATGTAGTTAAGAACTGGCATGTTTTTTGTCCTTGGGGTCAAACTTCTGTGATGAAAGATATCATAACAAAAATCACTTAAAAATTTGGGGTCAATCCTAATCCTCTAAGTTGACGGACACTGTGCTGCGTTGGCTTTGTTTTCTGCAGATTAAAACTTCCAATAAGTAAGAGATGATTTTAAATTGATTGTACCACTTGAAAATATGCAATGAAAGGCATCTCAATCAATTTTATTTATAGTGAAAAATATATCTAAAAGGAAACAAAACAATTCCATTTTCAACTCGCTAATAAGTCTAAATGTTTTCCCCTGATCTACATCTAATAATCATATATAAAAATGTTTTGTTGATAATATACAGTTTAAAGTATACCTGTTCACCAACAGCATTGAGAACAGGCACCAGGCTGACATTTGCCAGAGCCTAGAAAAAAGAATAAAATATGAAAGACTGCTTCACTAAAGCACAACCAACATAAATTTGTTGATAAAATTCAGTAGACTATGAGGGTTCAAGCATTACCTACACGGTACGAAAACTGGCCAAGAGCTTCAATAAAAGGCACAGACTCGATATCCCCTACATTAAATTAAAGAAAAGTAATTTTAAATTAATGTTTCATAATATAGAGGTTCTAGCATTTTTTTAAAACTGCTAAAATCAATACTACTTGCACTCACTCTTTGCCAAATATAAACTAGTTTAAATTTATACTTCAACCTCAATCATGATTTTTAAAATTAAGATATATAAAAATTTAATAAAACTATAATAGTACTGAAAACCAAATTCAACCTTAGTATTAATTTAAAGTTTGTCCTAATAATATTAACTTACCTATAGTTCCACCCAATTCAATGACACAAACATCAGCTGGGCCTTCTTTTCCATCAACGGGTATATTTTCTACACGCTCAATCCACTCTTAAATGGCATCTGTAATGTGCGGAACAACCTACCAGTGCAGCGCAGGTGAAATCAAAACCAAGACACAATCAACCATAACAAATAGATTGAAAGGGAAAAATTAGAATGATTAAACATACCTGCACAGTCTTGCCTAGATAATCTTCTCTTCTCTCCTTCTCAATAACAGACTAAGCATTCAAAACATTAAAACATTAACAAACCAAAGCCACACCTCACCAAGTAAAAATAAAAAACTAATAAGACAAATAAAAAGAAAAAAACAGACAGTGTCTCCACCTGATATATTTTTCTAGTAATACAAAAAACTAGTAAAAATTGAAGCAATTCCATTGAAAGGCCCAAGTTCTTTTGAAGGAAGGGATATGCAAACTGTAATACTATAAAAGTTCTTATTGAGGATTGTAACATACTCTTGGAATGGAATAGTGTGACCCTGAAGCCCTTTTTACATTTTAGGTGCCATGCCATTATACTAGAAGCTTGGTTAGCATATATAAATGGTAATTTATACCATGCCAAGGTTAAGATTTTCATTTTTAGCAGTGGTAACACATTTTTTAGGGGGGCAACTGATGATAGCGTTGTGTGCCGAAGTTTGATGGATTGTCGGAGGCAATGGCGGCAGAGAAATGAGATCTTCGTTGAACGATGAAAGATGACAATGGCGAAAATGTGAGGAAAACAAAGAACTTTTTATTTAAGGGAACATTTAATGAAAATGGAAAGATGAGAAGTTAGATGGGAAAGATCACAGTAATGAGATGATGTATAGCGAGTAGAAAGTGAGACGAATCTATGACCGGAGCGAAGGCAGAAAATTAAAGTATCCGAGGCGGTTTAATTGAACCACCATTATTAAACCGACGTAGAAAACCGGTTTTGCTGTAGTGACATGTACAAGTTTAAAGCTCTTTTAATAAATTTTCCGAAATCGAGCGACTTACTTCTTGAAGATTCTGCAATTTATGGACTCTTTTGACTGCAAAATACTCAATGGTCTTCTTCTTCCTGCCTTTTTACACGGTCTGCAAATCCACCAAAAAAAAACACAGAAAGAGCGATTGCATGTTACGACTTTAATTGAAGCTTAAAAAAGAAAGTGGAAATGGCGTGAAAAATTATTGGAAAAAAAATAATCAAAAAATAGAAGAAAGAGGAGATAACCATATACAATCAAAACAATGGCGTGACGAATCTCTTCGAAGAAATCAATCTGCAAAAGGGGATCAACTCCTCAAGTAAGCATAGGTAGCAAGAAGAGTAATAACATCCAATGTGGCATGGGTCTCAAGAATAACCATTGAACTTTACAGAGACCTAACATTTTAAGCTCCATCCAATTTCTTAATTAATTTACTTTTACCCTCTCTGTCTCTTTCCCTTTCCTTCCTAAAATAAAAAATAAAATACAATAAAACTCCATTTGCAAAGACGAGAAATACTCATGCAGTAATCTACAATGTCTATGAGTAGTAGCATAAGCATAATTCTTTTTCTTTTTCTTAATCATACAAAAATCTCAATTTTGCAAATCATAAAAATAAAGAACAACAAAGGATATGGAAGAAAGCAAATGTAGGTTACCGTAAACAAAAGTGATGACATTGAGCAAAATGATGCTTCTCACTTTCTTCGATCTGAACAGGATCCTCCGCCGTAGGTAGCGCTCTCCGAATCTGAACAAAGACTTGAAACTTGGGGTCCGGATTTCACTTAAACGGGTCGGGTTTTGAGTCAAACGGGTCTCCTCATTATCGGTGGGGGTGGAACCCGGGTTCGCGTCTAGTATAACGGGCTTGCTCGAACTGGGATCCGAACTGGATGTAATTGGCGAAGAAGAAGAAGAAGAGTGGTGGTGCAACGAGCATGCCGCAAAACGACGACGTTTGGAGCTGGAAGTGTTAATTGAGTAGATAAATGGAGAAGAATACGAAAAAGAAGAAGAAGAAGTTCTGAAAGGGTCGAGGTAGATGGGTGTGGTGGTACAGGAGCACAATCTAGAGGGGGAGTGGAAGTGTCTTTTTTAATTTTAATAGGTGCTTCGAAATTTCATTATTAATAGAAATTAATTTTTTTTGATTTTTTTTTAATTGTTTTCGACGGAATTCCATTTCCGTGGAAAAACTTCGACGGAATCATTTTCCGTTGAAGATTTCATAAAAATTAATTTCTTTTTGATTTTTTTTTGGAATTATTTTCGACGGAATTCCCTTTCCGTGGAAAATCTTCGACGGAATCATTTTTCTGTCGAAGATTTCATAAAAATTAATTTCTTTTTTGATTTTTTTTATTGAATTGTTTTCGACGGAATCATTTTCCGTCGAAGATTTCATAAAAATTAATTTCTTTTTGTGTTTTTTTTTGAATTGTTTTCGACGGAATTCCATTTCCGTGGAAAATCTTCGACGGAATCATTTTTCCGTCGAAGATTTCATAAAAATTAATTTTTTTTTGATTTTTTTTATTGAATTGTTTTCGACGGAATCATTTTCCGTCGAAGATTTCATAAAAATTAATTTCTTTTTGTTTTTTTTTTGAATTGTTTTCGACGGAATTCCATTTCCGTGGAAAATCTTCGACGGAATCATTTTCCGTCGAAGATTTCATAAAAATTAATTTCTTTTTGTTTTTTTTTTTGAATTGTTTTCGACGGAATTCCCTTTCCGTGGAAAATCTTCGACGGAATCATTTTCCGTCGAAGATTTCATAAAAATTAATTTCTTTTTGATTTTTTTTTTGGAATATTTTCGACGGAATTCACTTTCCGTGGAAAATCTTCGACGGAATCATTTTTCCGTCGAAGATTTCATAAAAATTAATTTCTTTTTGATTTTTTTTTTGGAATTGTTTTCGACGGAATTCCATTTCCGTGGAAAATCTTCGACGGAATCATTTTCCGTCGAAGATTTCATAAAAATTAATTTCTTTTTGATTTTTTTTTGGAATTATTTTCGACGGAATTACCTTTCCGTGGAAAATCTTCGACGGGATCATTTTTCCGTCGAAGATTTCATAAAAATTAATTTCTTTTTTGATTTTTTTTTGGAATTGTTTTCGACGGAATTTCATTTCCGTGGAAAATCTTCGACGGAATCACAATTCCGTCGAAATATCATTAAATTAATTTCATTTTGATTTATTGTTTTCAAATTATTTTCGACGGAATTCTTTTTCCGTAGAAAATCTTCGACGGAATCACAATTCCGTCAAATATTTTTTACTGAACTTAATTTCCGTCAAAAATTATCGACGAAATACATTTTCCGTTGAAATTTCCGTCTTTAATTTGGACGGAATATTTTCCGTCGAAAATTTCCGTCGAAAATTTCCACTTTTCTAGTAGTGATTTTGACCATTTAATCGATTAAATTTTTGGCTTAATCGACTAAAGAGGGGTAGATTGGTAAATAATTCTGAGTGTGGGGCAAAATGGTTATTAAATAATTAATGAGGGGCAAAATGGTGAAAATACCCCCAATATGCATATTAAATATTACCACGTGGTAATATACTTACATTGAACCGGCCCGTAGCATGATTGACTTCGTTAGTTTAGTAAAGAATTTTCACCCCTTTCCAAATGTACAATATTTTTTCATTATAATGGTCCAAATGTCCCATGTGGACTTGAAGTATCATAACATTTTTGCAAGAGAAAAAATATAGGCTACGTAAACAAAAAGAAAAGAAAAAAAGTGACATTGAGAGAGAGAGAAGGGAACTCATGAACAGAATATATTATAAAATTAAGTAAAAAAATTCAAACTTATTGAAAAAAGCTACAAGACTATTATTTATAAGTTCATGATCTTTTTAAAAAAGTTATTCGAAAAGTCTCGTGCTCAAAAAAAAAAAAAAAAAAGATTTCTTATAAAGTATATACATAGAGAGAGATGTTACACCCAATCATAGAGCTGATTGATACATAAGTGAACCGCAGAAGAATACAGAAGTTTTAATATGTAGATAAGACAACGGAGTACTGGTATATACCATCATGCTTTTATCACCCCGTGGATCTGTACTTGGTTTGGTACTAAGATTTACTCGAAATTTTTTGGAACTTGCCCGATGGAAGACTTTGGGTGAAAATAATCTGCAGTTTTGAGTTTGATCATTCGTGGGGTGGAGATGCTCTTGGCAAGAAGTGCACCTTGAGGTACAAGATCAAGAACACAATGCAGGTGTTCTGCACATATAGACCATGACTCTGTAGATTGTTTTTTGGCACTCTTAAGAGATTAAATTGTTGCTCGAAAGGAAACAATTAATAACCCGTAGTAGATCTTTTAAGTAGTAACCATGCAAGAGGACCAGTAGATGTACTCTTGTAGAACTAAATACCAACATAATTGTACCTTTGATTTAGCAAAGAATCCTCTTGACAAACTGTCATATGCATGTGAAAATGTCATATATATAGATCATATTCTTTATATATCATTGAATTACTTTTTTTATCTCAGGATAGGATATTGTGACACCCAAGTTATGTTACACCCATGTGACACCCAGTCAATCTCACCGTTAGATCGTTTATGTTGATCCAACGGTTATATTTATTTCTACCTTTGTATGATTATGATTTCCCAAATTTAAAGTGAAAGCATTAAATATGGGAAATCATAACCATACAAAGGTAGAAATAAATATAAAATATTAAATTTGGGAAATCATGACCATACAAAGATTAAAATAAATATAACCGTTGGATCAACATAAGCGATCTAACGGTAAGATTGACCGGGTGTCACATGGGTGTCAGATAACTTGGTGTCACAATATCTCATCCCTTTATGTTAATCTTATAAATGCTAATGATAATAATATTTGAAGAAATTCTTAATTTTGAGACAGCTTTGTAGAAAAAATTATAAAAAATGCAATGAGAATACACGATTTCAAACTCTACAGTACACTGTGGTCATTTCTCGTACCTTTTATTCCTTTTTTTTTTTTTTTTTCCTCAATTGACTTATTTTTTTGGACTAATCCAATTCGAGTATTGTTGGATCATATAAAGGGGACGGTTCTCTCCCAAAAATATTTTTTCCATTCTCATGACTCGAATTTGAGACACTTGATTAAAGGACACAAAACAAAATCCTTATCACTTATATCAATAGTGTTTGACACCTTTTATTTCTTATTGTGGGCTACAAGGCTGGCTTCCCGTGGGAAATATCTAATATACTACTGTAGTATCATTTGTTTGGTATTACTAGCCAATAGAAATTCATAAATGATTGTGATATTTTTACACATAGGAAAGAGAAATGCTCTTTTTTCCAAATGTTATTTGTTCAATGGAAGAGTTACCTATTACAGTTGTATGGAAGATATTCTCCTATGTTATTAAAAAAAAATGTTCTCCTTCCCGTGGTAAGTCATCCCTTAAAATAAATAAAAAATGTATATTTAAATGATAATATAATTTTATTTAATTCATGCATATCTCAATGATAATATATTTCTATTTTGTTCATCCACCAATATATATATATATATATATATATATATGAGGAAGGATATTCTTACTATCAAATTTTTCTACTACTAACTTACTACCCATCTAATCACCATTGAATCAAAGAGAGAGAATACTAAAAAGTTTTTGAAAAAAGAGAAAATGTTGATCCAATGGTGATTAGATAGGTAGTGAGTTGGTAGTAGAAGATTTTGGTAGTAAGAATATCCCTCCTATATATATATATATATATATATATATATATATATATATATATATATATAATATATATATATATATATATATATGGGGTTTACATTTCTACAGCTATTGTACGTGTAGCAATCAAATACTTGTCATATATATACTTGAAAGCATTAAATGTGTGAAATCATAATCATACACTTGTCATTGTTGTACGTAAAGCGGCTGCCGAAATAATTTTATCATATATATATATATATATATATATATATATATATATATATAAGATGTATTTTATATTTTTGTTTTTATTGTAAAAAGAATTTTTGCTGCACTCACATAAAAGTGAGTAAATGCTATTAACTTTTATTCCTCTTTTCTTTATAATAGGATCCACTCACTTTTATATTGATTGTGTCAGAGAAATTTGTTTTGCAACAAAAGAAAAAACATTTTCCCATATAAGATTATATGTTAAATTATAGTTATTTTTATTAAAATTTTTATGGAAATTCGCAATTTATATTTATTTAAAATTTCAAGAGAATTTGTTGTCGATTTAATAATAAAAAACAGTTAAATTTAAGCTTATTTAAGAAAATGTATTTGTTCAAGAACTAGTGGAGCTGAACCGAATCAAATTGACTGAAATGCTTTTCTTTGTTTTGATTTTTTTAATTAGAAGCAAACCGATAGTTATATCTTTTAAAATGATTATTTTAACTACTGACTATTAATTTATGGGGATATATTATAGTTATCACTTTTTTCTTATCAACTCTTATTATCAATTTTATTATCGTTGAATCAAATTTTTTTTTATTTGACTGTTACTTAATATTATTCTACAATCGTTGATTTGATTTTAATCCAACTACAATAAAATTAGTGGCAATAAAAAAATTGATAAATATAACCTCCCGATAAAAATGTTTCAGATGATTACAAATAAAGATTAACCAACATCAAGAAAATTTATTCCCGTATTAAGATATGGAGTAATTCAAGAAAGTGGAAAATTTCTAATTTAAAAGAGAAAAACATTGTTGTGCTTTTAAAAAATTTATTTGTGCTACTCTCACGTAAAAATAAAAAAACTATTATGAAAAAATTAATAAAATTCTCGCAGAAACAGAAATATTATTAATAATTAAATATATAAACGACGCAAAATCTTGAAACTTTAAATGGTAATTTTTTAGTATCATTAATTATGTACAATGTGCTACAAATTACATTGGCCTCTCTATTCCCCCAATAAGAAGCACAACCCCAATAAAAACAGAAATGAGAAAGTCGTTAAACAAACATTCCATGATCCGCGAATCATTGTAGTATAGTTAAGAAATAGAGGGGGTTATGGCTTTCAAGAAAAGATGGTGCTTCCATACTCAACATTAATTTGGTTATGACATGTGGACACCATGTGGCTCTCACACGCAGCATTAATTATTATCTCTCTTCCCGATTCTCTAGCTGTTTATATATATGACCTCTCGTAACAACAAAATGGGCACTAGTTGGTGTACCAGCTATCTGAAGCCAGTGCTTGTTGGCTCTTTGCCATGTTGTCATTTTGAGTATCATTAAATTTGAAAGCGAGGTGGGTGACCAAATCCTCCGGTCATAGCTTGGCTTTAATTAGTGCAATGGCTTATATTAAAGATTCTTTTAAAATATATTTGTTTTTAGAGATATTATGTGAGGATACATTTATTTTTATTTGATTTAAAATATATCATAATCTTAATTTATTTAAATTTAAAAGTAAATACAATTTTATTATTTATTTAAAGAGACACTTTTCTTAAAAGAAAAATTCTCCAATAACTACAATTCCACCAGATTATTTTTTTTGGGTACATAATTCCCCCATATTTAATTCATTATATCGTTGGAATACTAATTCTAGGTCACCGCCCAATATTAAACCTTGGTTGTTGCTCAACGGAAAACAAGACAAAACAAACCAGCCGCAGCACGATTTGAGTAATCTAAAAATCGCGAAGTCCACCAAAAAAAAAAAAAAAAACTAAAAATGGCGAAACTTGTACACATGTACTTGCAAAGGAGATTTTTTCTTTTACCAAAAAAAAAACACCGACTTTTTGACCAATGTATTATGAAAATATATCACGTTGTAGTATTGTGAAAATATATTACTAATTAATACTAATGGGCGTCGCTAAAGGGAAGGCGAAGCCACGCAGCAGTTCTGTTGAGGTCTACAATAAGAGATAATTTAACAAAAAAAAAAAAACTAAAAATGGCGAAACTTGTACACATGTAAATAAAGGAGATAAAATTAAAAAATAAATAAATAATAGGAATAAATGGAAAAGAAAAAATATCAATTGTAGTATTGTGAAAATATATTACTAATTAATAACATTAAAGGGAAGGCGAAGCCACGCACCATATAAAATATTTCCCTACAATAAGACTAGTTTCGCTACGAACTTTAGCGGTACTGTCAGAAATGTGATGTGGTATAATTTTATTATTCGACCTATTTTTTATTAATTCTTTCCCCTTATTCGCTTATTTTTTATAAATATTAATTAACAAAATAAATATTAATTAAAATTATAAATAACATACTTATCATTATTTTGAAAATCAACTTTAAATTCATTCGACCAAAATCACCAAATAATAATTAACACAAAAAAAATGTTTATATAATGTGATCTTTCGAAATTCTTGCAAATAAAAAAGTGTTAAAATTAATAATAATTTGATAATTGATATTTTTTTTCTCTTCTCATAATTTTTTTTAAATATTTATTATCATTTAAGTTCAGTGAGTTATATCATACATAATTCATAATTGTTTGACTGTTACAGTTATTCATGCAATATTATAAATTTTATGGGTAAAATGTGTATTATTTAAAAGATTTAAATTTGTGTCATTTTAAGAGAGAGAAAAAGATAGATAAAGGAGGAGAGAGTTGACAAAAAATAAAAAAGATGTGTGTCCTAGTGTCCTACCTCTTTGTGAGAGTGAAAGGATATAAGTTGTGTCATTTCCCAAATTTTATATTATGATTCAGTTTTTCTTTTGTTTTCTTTTCCGATTAGTCTATCGGATTAGGAGTCGCGGTGGTGGTTAGGTTAAGTTCTTCTACAGTGGCAAGATGAGTATTTGAACTCCTAACAATGCAAGTAAAGTTCGATAGGAATTCTCCACCAAAAAAAAAAAAAATTGTTAGGAATTGTAGTTCTCTTTTAAACCGTTTTCAATCATTAATGAGTACATATTTCATTTAAGTTATGATTATTTGAAGAGGTATTAAACGAACCATATACGGTTGAGTCTGGTTCAAGTGAATTATGAATGGATGGTTATGACGGGATCCATTATTTTGCTATGCATGATGATATCTGCATGATGGTGATTCTACTTCTATTGAAGTATGTTTTTATGGGACAGATGGTGGTGCGTACCTATAAGGCATTCTAATGCTAAGTCATATTTGAGTAATGAGCTTAAGTAAATTGGAAGATGCTCATATCTGGGTTTTGAGCCTCTCTTTTATAGTAATGACATGACCTGCTTGTTTTTCTGATATGTTGCCTTAGTGTAGCGACACACGTTCTTATTGATATTTTAAGGTGGCTTTATCAACCTATCTCATCTGCGGGATGCTTATTGGTGAGCAATGATGTATATATTTAGTTGGAACTTGTGTTTGTCCCTTAGCCAATGGCTATTATAAAGGCTTATGAGCCCTATGGTGTTGTACATTTCTGGATTTGCGTTACATGTGATACATGTGCTCCTTTAGAGACTAAATCTTTGTCTTTTGGACTGTTATTAGACTAATTCCTTCATCTTATTTAGTATGGATCCAGATCAGGTTATCTTTCATTGGTTGTCCCTATAAGTGACATTCATTCTTAAATTGACATCTACATGAAAAAAAATTCAAATCAATTCCTACATATATATAAAATATTTTTTCAATCTATTTCTTATTGTCTAAACCCGAGGAACATTGTCATTTACTTGTTTTAGCTAGCTAGTAGATTCTAACATGACATTTAGACAGATAGGTGTATCTGATTATAATGTGTGGTCATGCTTCAGCTCCCATGGAGTAGTCTGATGGTGATGGCAACATGATGTTCCTCTATGTGCTATGGTGAAACAAGAGAGATTGTACACCTGTAAGATACTTTGGCACTCAAATCAGTACTAACTATAATCATAGTGTGTATGGAAGAATATATATCTAATGCTTATTTCTTGATGAATAAAGGATGAAGATCTCTTTTATATATGGTGGCAGTCAAAAGTCCCCAACAAAATTTAAATTTTTGTCCCCAATAAAATTTAGATTTTTTCTTTGAGTTATTGGCCCAATGCTTAATAGGCCTAAGCTGAATATACTATACCCAACAATATCAACTTATATTTAACTAATTGTGTTAAATTAAACTTTTAATCCCTATAAATGTAACTTATATTAATGTGGTCAATGCGAAAAAGTTTTCATTTGATCCTCATACAAGAAATTATTCACTCTCTGTCCTCTACGACCATGATAAATAATGAAGTGTGTATAGGATTGTGTCCCCTCTCCTCTCCCAAGCATGAACTCACCTCGATCAGCTTCGAGCCACAAGCTTATATTTCCAATTTTGTCCCCTCTCAGTCTTTAAGTCCCTCTTCTCGACCAAACTATGTAAAGAACCTTATAAACTCCACAGACCAAACTATGTAAACAACCTTATAAACTCCACAGTAGTTGTACATGCAATCAATGTGAGATTATATATCTCAACACGCCCCCTCATACGAGATCTCAACATGTCCCTTCCTCACACGAGATCGCATTGGGTTTGAAGAGTGGATAATGCAACAGGCCCATGTAAAGAATTTTGGGATACACCACCCCAAAAGCTAGCTCAAAAGGTGGGACTGCCCAAAGCCTTATAAATTCCACAGTAATTACACATATAACCAGTGTGAGAACAAACTATTCCGGTGGTTATTTCCTCTTCCCCACGAAAAAGAAGCATAAAATCACCGGCTTCATTCTTATGTTCATTGTTGGGATTGCATTTTTCACGCTGCTTTTACACTCGTTGTGATCGCATTGATTAGAATAATAGAATAGCATGAAACTCGAGAAAACAAAAGTCGTTGGAAACCTCTTGTCGATTTCCCTCATCTTTATTTTTTATTTATACGTAGAATTTATGTATACTATTTTCAAGTATGTTTGATTTATTAATTCCTCTTTAATTTGACTTTTAAGGCAAAACACTAAGCAAAAAGAGATTAACAAGGGTATCTGATATGACTGCTACATGCAGGAGCCCTTTCCTTTCCTTATAGACAAGCAATTTCTTCACATCTCAAGCCTGTTTTCTTTTTCTTCTCCTTTTCATGAAATGTATACATGTCTAAACAAAAACTCTCTTAATAAATGCATCTATATATATTTAAAAGCTTCTTATTTTTTCCCACTTTTCCCTCACTCACACATTTGCTAAAAACAAGTTTGACAAAAAAAATTTATACAAAGGTTATACTTACAACCTATTTTCATTTACAATCTCTTACAACCATATCTTAATCATTAATTTTCGTCAATCAACGGTTATCATTAATTGTGAATTAATAATTAATTAATGAGTTTGATTTGCGAAAATAATAACCAATGGTTATGGTTAAGATATGATTGTAAGATGTTGTAAACGAAAATAGATTATAAATATAACCTTCCTCTTTATATAAACACTCATTTATATTTCAGTACCAAAACTTCTCAACTTATAAGGATAAAAATTAGTGGCGGATCCAGAATTTTTTATGACAGGGATTAAAATAAAATACCAAAATTATAAGTATTATTAAGAATAATAGGATGAGCTAACTATTATAAGTATGTTCTAGGGATGGGCTAACCATTAACACTAATAATTTGTTATTATTATTTACATATAATAATAAAAAGATTAAAGTTTAAGAAGAGGCGACCACCAACATTCATCCCTCCTTTCGGCCCGCCCGTAATAAAGACGAAGGTAATTTATTCGTGGCCTTACCTAATATTTTTTTAATAAATAAATTATTTCCAGACTTAATTATTTTCAATCACAAGAAGCAATATTACTGTTACATACAAGCTAATCTTCACATTTAAACTTATAAGTTAAGGTCAATTACACAAGTCATGATTGAGTAACCTTTAACTTAACTTTTAAAATCAGGAAATGAGTTAAATCCATCAATACAAACAGCTCTTAGAATTTAAAAGAAGTTTAGACATTTTAGTTATATTGAGGGGAAAATGAAATGAAATTTGTGGATAAAGGAACTCACTGACACACTCCTATTTAGCACAATGTGGGGTTCAAATCTTAACGCGGATCATTGATATTCTCAACGATAAATAGGACAAGCAGATGCCTTCATGTCCTGCGAGTATTATCAAGGAGTGGAACCCTTTGCGGCTGTCACATTTATGCATAATAATAAGGGGATTTGATTTTCTCATGTTGCATGAGAATTCAATTCTCATGTTGTGACTCAACTAGTAGTGGGTCTCATATTTATTAAAAAAAGAAAAGTTTTGCACGTAAATTGAAGGGTCACTGAGAGTTGAATTATCATGTAATGTAAGAAAATGTTTCCCAATAATAAGCTTTCACAATAGAATGGACATCTAATTATGGGGGTGTATATATATACATATATAGACATGAAAGAAAACTAACTATAAAGTAAACCACACCTCATTAAGCATCAGCCAAGTATCGAGCTAGGTCCACGCCGGAGGGAGAATAACCCAAAATAACCTGTCCATCACAACCATATTTGACATCTAATTTCAACAATTTTTCTTCTTTTTTCCTGTTTTTGTCCCCTCTCTTATTAAAGGCTGAACATTTAAACGAACTCTATCTAATACAAGATAGTCATTTAGGTCGGGTTCTCACGCATTAATTAATGAGCTTTACTTTTTTCATGTTATAGGAGAGAAATTATCTTATATTGTGAGATAAATTAAGTAGGGTTCACCAATTTTTTAAAAAAGAAGAAGAAGAGAGAGACACATCTTTTCATGTGAGTGTAACATGAGGGATGAATATTATGTAACATAAGAATATAGTTAACTTTTTGCTAAAAATGTGAAGAATCAAGTGGTATTGCAACACTGTTTATTTATGCTCATTGTGAGTGTTTTGTTTGTTTTTTTTTTTTTTTTTTTTTAAATATCTAGGTACCATAACCTGTTGAGAAGGCTCCTGATAAGGCCATTGGATGGCCCCCTAGTGGGGCTTGGAGAAAAAGAAAAAGTGAGATGCTGGAAAGTATTAAAGAGAGATTAAATCATACATCCCCTTTTCTTAATATCATGACCTCTTAACCAATGATTTTATCCTTACATAATAACTGGATACATTGAACATTTATATGGAATACTTAGTACGTTGAGAGGTGTGACTGAGACTGACTCATCATAACAGAGTTGACCCATTGAGATTTAAACAAAAACAAAAAAAAGGACTTGGAAATCCATTCATATCTATTTCGATAGAAGTGTGAGGCATAGGGGATTTCCTCAAACAGACAAAGTCTAGAAGAGGGAGAAGAAAGTAGAGCATATACATACCCATGCCAATAAAGGCTTATCATTTCAAGGTTCAAGCAATGGAAATAGAAAAAAATGTTGAGGACTAGATGTATAGAAAACTAGAAGCTGGATATTTTTCCTTTGAAGGAGACCGTGTACATTAAAACATGTGCATGCTAATGGGGCTCACAATGGCACAAATCCAAAGTACCACGGCTTTGAATAAATCTTGGTGAAAAGTGAGTGAGAGAGAGGGGAAAGGCTTGCGTTTTGGTGGTGTAGACAGGTTTCCACCAAACAAGCGGGTATGGTTGGAAGTGTGGGGCTATATGACCATGGCTGTGGGACGTTGACACTTGCATTCTTTTGTATAGAGTTCATTAGAATGGGTACCCACCCCCACTGACCTCTTCTAAGCAGCATGGCCTTTCCACTTTTCTCACAATCCTATTCATCTCTTTGCTTCCTCTTCATTTTTCTCCCTCCCATCATATATACTTAAATGAATTCTCTTAACCTAAAATTTCAGGTCATATAAATTTTTTATATTTATCTACTTCTTCATTAATAATAATTGGATTCCACATATTTAATGCATATAAAGAGAAAGATAGGCATAAAAATTTCATATAATCAGATCATGTGAAATTTTAACATGAGAGAATCTACTCCTTATATATATATATATATGTGTGTGTGTGTCTAAGAGAGAGAGAGAGTTCATCACTTAGTAGCTTGAATTGTTGGATGAGATGATTGCTTTTTATGATATTGGAGTCTTTGTGATCACATGATCATGAATTTGATCCTCACCATCCCTTATATTTTAGTCAAACTAAGTCAGCAAATATATGACTATAAAATGAGAATGTGCAATAATTATGTTTCAAATCCAAATAGCTCTTGCACCAGGGGATGTGTGGGAGAAAACACATCAGTTAGAAACTTAAAATTTTGAGTTAGATGTTGCTTTATCATAGTTTTCGTATACGTATCTAACCATAAACGGCAAAGAGGATAACCTTGCTTGTATAATTTTCAACAGCTTATAATTTACTTACATTCGGAAGAGAAAAGAAATTGAAGCCGTGTTTCTTCTTCTACTATTTTGATGTTTAATGATAAATAGGAAAAGAACAGGGAACCCTGTTTGAATGTAGCTGTCCTCAATTAAATGTGGAGAAAAGCTAGATGAGGAAGATGAAAAGAGGCACTCTAGGAATGTTATCGAAGATCTGTGTTCAAACATGCATTGATAAGTAATTATTTTCAATTGATTTCATGTAAGTTGTTTTGGTGTTAAAAAGTTTGTAGTGTCCAGGATCGCCGGTGTTATCTGCTATAGTAAGCACTCTCTAAATAGAGCTTTTAATTTATTTAATGCGATTAAGAATATGAATGTATGTTGCTAATAAAAGAAAAGGCATGCTTGTTTGCCATTCTAGAGAAGAAAAAGAAAAGAAAAAATTAATAAAAATTTCATTGATGTAGTATGGACTTTTTGTAGGCCTGGCCTGTGTTACGTATACCGTGTGTTGGTCCATTTTAAAATTTTCCTCTAAATAGAGCTTTCAATTTTTTAATGCGATTAAGAATATGAATGTACGTTGCTAATAAAAGAAAGAGTTTTATAATTATCCAGTTACATAAGAATTGAAATTTTATGTTGAAAATTATATGACATCGGTATAAATTTCGGGTGAAATTTGCGGTACTAAAACACAGAAATCAATATAAAAGCTTAAGTGGAAAGTGTTTGAGGGCGCACAGAAAAATAAGCGAAAAAATTGTAACCGTAAGGAGATGGGATTTGAACCCGACGTGAATCGAACACGCAACCTTCTGATCTGGAGTCAGACGCGCTACCATTGCGCCACGGATCCTTCACTGCTAATGTAGAAAATTGAACTTTGATCTTTCATACAAGATTTTGTTGATTTGCTTTATGACAATTCCAAGGAGTTGGGCCGTGATTTTATACTTCGTTTGTATGGTATTTTGTGTTTGGGCTCAAATACCCAGCTGACCCATTCATTCATCAAAGTCATCAAACTACAAATTGGTTTGTGGTCGCTCAAACAAGGAAAAAGCTATGTTTTTGGGTCGAGTTGGGTCAAATACTTTTAAGTGTTTGGGTTTAGTATCAAGCTCAAGAGACCAACTTAATTTTGTGACATCATATTTGAGGTTGCATACTTGGATCAATGGCCTTAGCTTTTGGGACTAACGGACCCATATCTACATTCAAAAGATTTGTTTTTTGGACGAATAAACACGAGCGGAAGGTCAAAACAATGAGGCCAAACTGCATATTAGAGACCCAATCAATTGGTTGAAGATATGTTTAGTTCTATGGTTCAATTCCTGCCCAAAGAAGCACATATGGTTCAATTCCACTCCCTGCAAGATTTTGCTTCTTTGTGCTGATTGAAGCACATGCCAAATCATTCAATCCACACCCCCTCACCCAACAAAAAAAAGTATGGACCTTAAACTTATCGGAAAATATTTTTGTTAATTGAAAAATGTTAAGAGGATAATGTCATATATCAAAACAATTTATAACAACTGTTTTGATATATATAACTAAAACGATACCTCTAATTTGTATATATTATCAAATTTTTCATCTATCTGATTCGATCCCTTAATTAGTAAGTTCTAAAGTCAAGTTATTCATCTACGTAAAATTCTAAAGTTGAAGGGTGGTTCGTATTTTTACATATTCATGATAAGGTTATCGAGTGAGGATATTCTAACTACAAAAAATTCTTACTATTATCTTACTATCCATTATATCATCATTGGATCAAAGAGAGAAAATGTTAAAAAAAATTGAAGAGAGGGAAAATATTAATCAATAATTAGATAGGTTCTTACTGTTATTTTATCCTCCATCACATCATCCAATTGTAAGGATAATCAAACCAGAGAGAAGTGATATATATATTATATATATATATATATATATATATATATATATAGAGAAAATGTTAATCTAATGATGATTAGATAAGTAGTCACTTAAAAACTACGTCGTTTTGGGTGGGATAAAGGAAGTTGCATTTAAAATTAATTGTAGAAAATAAAGATATTATATTTATTTCCAACTTTGTAACATTCCTTTAAAATTTTATATTTATTTCCACCTTTGGTTATCCTTCATATTTAATGTTTTATATTTATTTCCACCTTTGTAGGTTATTATTCCATATTTAATGCTTTTACATTATAAAACGACGTAGTTTTATATGACACCAACCAACCATTCACTGAAATTATTAAACACTATTAATGAAGTGATATATATATATATATATATATATATATATATATATATATATATATATATATATATTGCTTGACATATATATATATATACACAAAATCATAGTAATATTTAATTTATCGGTGACAACTAATTGATCTTTCAATGAAAATTAGTGTTATTTGTATTTCTAATAAGAAATATCTTATGCGTTTTTCTTTAAGTTATTAGTTTGACTAAAGGAAAATGAAAATAAATTGATTAATACTATATGGGCAAAAAAAAGAAAAATAACAGAATAAACAAAAATAAAATAGTGAAGAATACTCCTAAAAAAATAATAGAAATTCTACTAAGAAATTTCTGATTGTCTAATATCTTTTAAGGGCAGGTTATATTTACAAATTTTTTTGTTTACAAACTTTTACAAACTACACTATGTAGGACCGGTCCTACATTAATCACACAGTACGACCGGTCCTACGTTAGTGTAATTGCAAAAAAAAATTGTAAACGGATCATATCCCTATCTTTCAACATGCATTATCTGTACGAGTATTTTACTCAGGGAACCCAATAGCATAATGCAGCACAGAAGTTGATCATTGACGCTTACAAGTGACTAATCTGAACTTCACAAAGTATGTGCACTCAGTGATGGTGTGACATAACATAGATCTCCATATTGAAGAAAACAAGTCGTTTTCGCTTCAATCTATTTATATAATGTATATATATATTATATGTGACCCCACTCTTGCGGTGTGTTATACTGAGTGGACCTTTTAATTTGGTTTCAATGGATTAAAGCTGTATGCCAAAGCAGGAGATATTAAAAAAAAAAAATGCTACTGTGTCCGCATGCTCTGTGTATTGTTGAAAATTTGTGTTAATCATAAAATCATTTATAGTGCGATTGCGCTGACTTGGCCCAAATGGTCTTATAAATTATTCATGAAATGATTCCTAGAAAGCTCAGTTGATGGAAGATGAACCAACACCACTCAGCCATTTTAAACTTATTGTGACTGCATGAAGCGAGGACTGTGCAATTTTTTAATGTACTCCTTTTCCATTGAATATGCTTCTCACTCATTCAAATGACCACGTAGCTTCAAAAATAAGAAGTAACAATAAAATATTACTAAAGCAAAATGTATATACAAAAAAAAAAAAAGCAAAATAAAAGAAGGGAGTGCGATGGTTTTGCCTACTTTTTCCCTTTTCATTTTCATTTTCTTAAATTATTGAGTTGTGCCCCAATATGAACAGTGGAATTTATTGTATGGATTCAGGAGGCAAAAGAACCGGACGAACCGCCTTTGATGGGGGAATTATATTAAAGGTGATCACGCGTTTGACTTGAAAATAGATGTGCTGAGTGCTGAGAATTTATCATACGGCTGCAAGAAAAACATATCTTAAATTTTCATTTTTTTATTATAATATAAATTATTAAAAAGTCCCTCACTCAACCGCTTAAGGTTTTGGGTTGAAGTGGTTCTTTAATATGGTATCAAAGTTTGAGGGACTACAATTTAATATGATATCAGAGTTTGAGTGACTACAAGGTCACAAGTACGGTCGTCACTGCCTCCACTTTAAAGTGAAATTTAAATAAAAAGCACATAGGGTAAACCACTAATTGAGTCTATGCAATTTCCATGTTTCTAGCCCAAAGGGCTCTTGCGTGAAGAGGTGTGTTAGAGTATAATATAAATTATTAGAAAATCTCTTACCCAATCCTTTAAGGTTTTGAGTTTAAGTAGTTATTTAACAATTTTTCTCATTCACCTTGAGTTTGAGACGTAAATTACATAATCTAATAACTCGAGTTTTATTTTTTTATTTTTGCCGTGAGCTAACAAGTTATAGGAAAAAAGACTTCTCATGTTACATGAGAAGTCTGCCCTCCTTCCACTCTCACCTCGATATCCGTGCCAATTATTTATTTATTTTTTATTTTTTCTTTAAGGTGGACCCCACTCCTCAAAACTTAGATATAATTGGTGTTGTAATTAAATAATTAGTGAAGGATTGGTAGTTAGGAAAAGCAGGATACAAATGGAGATATGGAAAACTCAGCAGCGAGCAAGGAGTGGCCAAGTAAAGAACCTACTACATGAAGCATAGTCGATAAGGCATGGTAGATTTTGCACACCTTTGGCCTGAGGGATGTTCCGAGAGATGATTGGAACATCGGCAAGATGATCAGTGATATAGTTAGTCTATGCAGAGGTATCTGGGCAATTTGAGAAAATTGGATGTGGGTACTAAGATATTTTGATGCTCAAGTCAATTCAATATTCAAGGAGTTAAAGTTATGATGGATACATGATCTTACTTGGGATGAATGTATATTTATAGTGGAGGGGTGTCTTACTTATGTTGCCTTTGTATGGTAGTGTTCATTCTTATTGGCTGAGAATGATAGCTTTCACAGGCTAAGTTGTGGACGAGATGCCAAAAATCAGACTAAGTCCTTGTAGATATCGCATCAAGTTGGTGATGTGGTTTAGTCATTGGTTCATGCTGTGGTCAAATTGTTCTGACTAGTTGATCTCGCCAAATTAACTTGCTTGAGTTACTATAGTAGCATGTGTCACGAGGACGCGAGATGCTTAAATTATGTCGGATGTATGCGTTATCTTCCTTGTTAAGTAATGGTTGTTGGGCTCATTGGGCCATTCCTGGTCTAGGGCCTTATATCTCACATATGTAGGTCCAAATGAATTACATATATTTATATAAATTCAATTCAATTAATTTAACGTATAATCCACTAGTTGAACCAATAACTCATTAACCCGGTATCTCAACCGAGTTGATAATTCAAATTTTGTAACAACAACAACATCACCTTTATTCCAAATTAATTGGGGTTGGTGGTATATGAACCCAAATGAAAGATACAAAAAGATTGAGAAAAAGAAACATAAAAGTAAAAAAAAAATATAGAATAGTAATAATATAGATATATATATATATATATATATATATATATATATATATATATATAAAAGTAAAAGTAAAAAAAAAAAAAGGGAAAAGAAGAAGAGGGGAAACAAAGGGGAAAAGGACTAAAAATGGACCATCTGGAATATAGGAATAACAACGGGTTCCCTCCATGCATAGCTTTTCTCCATTCCGTTCTAAGGCATACCGTCCGCCAATCTATATCTCACTCCGTTAAATCTTATTTTACTACCTTCCCTCAAGTAAGTTTCAATATACCTCTATTGTAACATGATAAAAAACATTCTATAATGGCATGGAAACCAATATACCTATTTGAATAAAAAAAATTATTAATAAAACTGTAAAATAAGAAAAATGGCAGAGCATATATCTATATAGGATTTTCATGTTATAATTTTTTTAGTAAGTTATAATAAATTAAATAACATATTTAACTATATTAACACAGCTTATATAACTAATTAAAAATCATGTACTCAAATTGAAGAATGCATGCATACAAATAATATCACAAATGAATAAAAAAATAAAGTCATATAATTTTTGGGTTCACTTTTTCTGCAGTTACTGCAGATAAGTTATCTGCAAGTAAGCCCAATACTACGTCATTTTGGGCGAAAATCATGGTGTTTTTGTAATTTTAATTTATTTCAGGGTTATAATAGTCTTTATATTTATAATTTTTAAGATTTCAATACCAAAACGACGTCGTTTTGGGAATAAATGCAAATAACTTATCTGCAGTAACTGCATAAATATTTTTCCCATAATTTTTAAGTTATAAACATAAGCCTTTTGATTACACTTTATGAAATTAAAAATATGTTGAATTAACAAAGTTTTCAAATTTTTCATATTAATAAACTCTTTAATCAAACATTTATTTTCAATTGTTTCGAATACAAACATTTTTTTGATAAAATAAACTAACTTAAACACAAACTAAATACTTTAATATATATATATATATATATATATATATATATATATTTGGTAGGATATTGTAACAATCAATTAGAGTTATTACCAATGTTACTATCAATTAATTTTTCCGTTCGATCGACTATATTGATTCAACATTTATATTTATTTCTATCTTTATATGATCATTTAGTCAATGGTCATACAATTACGGTTACATTTATACCCTTATATAAACTCGTATTATAGTTTAAAAATATCATATTTAAAACAAATTCATGTAATGAAAAGAGGAAGGATAAAAAAAATTTAGTGGTACCACATATTTATTGTACGTATAGGAAAAGAAATTCTTCTCATATAAGATGAGAAGTCTTAAACCTTTTTATATTGTACCGTTTTTATTTTTTGAAATATTTCAATCAGTTCATTACTTCACAACTAACCCGATTCGGGACGGGTCTAGGATTAAGGTTTTAAACCCTTCTCAAAAGTGGTACCATTTTAATAAGTGGTTTTGCCCATGTTTGTTAAATTTCCTTTTATTCCACTTTTTATAGTGAAACAAAAACTATGTCGAAAAATAATGTATCAAAGCAAGAAGGTTTCGCAGGTCATTAATCCTAGCACTCTAGCGCGGCAGTTCTGGACTGCTTTTATCGGGGAAAACCATTTGCAAAAAATTATTGTTAAAAAATAAATCGCATGATTTTTTTTTTTTTTTTTGAGTAAATTGAAGGTATTTGCATATCGGAAAAAAAAAGTAAATCATTCAGTCGTAACCGAAGACTAATCTTCTTAATTGGCAGAGTAGACAAGCTTATACACAAGAACTGGAAATTAAAGTTTTCGCATTTAGAAGAGCATAACGAAAGGATGACAAAACAGAGCGTATGTCTCTATACCTTATTTTGACGGCGGCGGTGGTGGATTAGAGGGGGGAGGCGCGACGGCGGCGGTGGAGTGAGTCGGCGCGACGGCGGAGGTGAAGTGGGCAGTGGCGGCGGCAGTAGTAGAGAGTACGATCAGAGAGAGTATGATTCAAGTGAAAGGGGGAGAGAGAAGGTGTATATAAGGATCAAATCAGGACCGTTGGATCAAAAAATCAATTTAACAGTGAGATCGACTGGTTGTAACATAAATTGGTTGTTACAATATCCTTCCCCAAAAAAGTATAGTATCATTCCAAGGAATATTAGTATTTTAAGCAATAATACATTATTTTAACTAATTAATAATTGGTTGGACAATTCGATTTGCGTGCAAAACTTTTCTTTTCTTTTTCTCTTTTTAATAAATGTGGAGTCCACCATGAAATATTTAATTATAAACTAATTAAAATTATAATAAAACCAAAACTTAGAACATGATAACAAGGGTTTATGCAATTAAGAAAAGTGTAGTTTTCGATTTTCCCCAATCATTAAAATCTTAATTAATTACAATCTTATATTGTCAATCAATTGAACTAATTTAGTTATAACTCAATCACTTGGTATTCTAATCATTTACCTTTTTTAAAGAATGTCAATTCCCCGTTGTTCTTCAAAGAAAATAAATATTAAAAACAAAAATCACAAGACTGTACAATTCATATATCTATCCCTTAATCCACATAAATTAATGATGAAATTATCAAGTTTGATTCGCACACCAACATTCCTATTGTCATGAACAAATCCTAAGTCAATGTGTAAGATTAAGAACTCGTTGAAAGCATGAAGAACAAATAAATTCATTCAATATAAAAAAGAAATTTTGCATAAAGATTCATTCATAAATAAATTCCATCAAATCCTAATTGCGAAGAAAACTAACCAAACATGGTAAAAACAAGAAAATAAGAAGATGTAAAAGTTTCCCAAAACTCCATTTATGTGATGACGCGATGAATTTTAACAATCTCTAGTATAATCTAGTCTCTGAATCTCAAAACTATGAAAATTCGAGCACACGCGCTTCTTCAATGTCCAAGGTGCCTCCCAATGTCATGATCTATCAAAAATGGTGTCATTCCGCTTAAGAATGAAGTAATTGGGAGCTACAACGCACAAAAAGTTGCGCAATGGTACATAGCCAACGCATTAGAGGGCAGAAGTGCACTCTTTTTTGTATTTTGTGTAAAACTTGAGCTACATTCATATGATTGGTGTGATTTTAATGACATTAAAAACTAAAATAGAGATCTACAAATTTTATGAAAAACACAAATCCAAATTCATCATATTTGATGTGAAAAATTGGTCGAAAGACAATTTCACAAAAGTTTTCATTACATTGTTGCTTTTCATTTATAGCTTTAAGCCCTTCTAGCTTAACCTTTATTACAATTCAACTCAATTATCCCACAAAATTAGCAAAGACTAATAACATATGTTAGAGGAACAAAGTTAATACTTTTTAGTCAAATAAATTTAAATTATTATATTCTAGGCTAAATTTAAGAGTGATTTCAATCCTTTAAAACACGATAAACTACGAGTATATCAATAATAATGCATAAAATATATGAAAAGGAGTGGCCTAAAATTTAACTTTGAATCCAAGCTCGATCGAAATTTAAACTGGACCTATAATTCTACTTTGTTGCAACCGCAATCCGTAAACTTAATGTATTGTATTTTGAGTTTTTTGTTCTTAAAATAGTTTGGTAGAATAGTTTATAAGAACTATTTTTCAAAAAAAAAAAGAAAAAGAAGGAAAAAATCTATTTGATAAAATTATTTTTTAAAGAGCTTCAAACTTGAAAACAGAAAAATTTGCTTGGTGTGATAAAACATGGATGACTTAAATCATGTTATAGTTACATTATCGTTGGTAGTAATGATATAATTATGGATGACATTACCATTTGCAGTGTAATTTTCTCCCATTGATGATTATGTAATCACCGCACTAATGGATCATTACTCTCTTATTCATAGTTGTAATCTTATATATTGACATTGTTGCATTGGAGTAAATAGCTCAATGAGAATTAGATTTCTACCCTACTTCTTGTTGTCTTCTCTCTTTGATTTCTCCCTTTATTTTATAACACTTGGTTATTTTTGTTTTAAAAACATATTTTCAAAGTTAAAAAATAGAAAACTCGTTTCATTATTTATTTATTTATTTTCAACTTCGATATTTTTTTAACCACAGGTTAAATTTTAAATACATTTTAATAAAATATATTTTTAACACAATAACAAATCACATTATAAACTTTTTTTAAGAATAAAATAAATCATATTGCAAACTAATGAAAACAAAACAAAGTTTTTAATTGTTATTTAAAATTGTTTTCAATCAAATGAAAGTTTATTATCATGTTATTGACTTATTAAACATAAAAGAATGAACTTAATATGTGTGTGGTTATTATCCGCTTGAGGTCGTGACATCTCTTCATTTTCGAGTCAGAATACATATACGTCTACTTTTTTATAAGTAATTTTGTGAGAATTTTTATTCACATCTAATTAAATAATATTATACTTTTTATTAAATGGAACTTTTCTGTATTGCTTGTATCTACATGCATCCATGTGTGAATAATGCGTATGCTTGTGTAGTAATATAATTGTGACAACAAAATACATAGGTCTCATTTTAGAGAAATTATAGGGAAGATTAATCAGGAAGTTAACAGCAAGAGAAAATAAAAAGGAACTTTTAAACTCTTCAAAATTATGTATTGATTATCATCCCTAAAATTATAATTTTCAATGAGATTAATTATGGAGTCTACAGCAGTGATGGTTTCTAATCTTAAGATGAATATCATTTTGATGATCGGGACTTGTTAGATTGTAATGGTGGTCAGGAGTCCTGGTCTCTAATCATAATATTCGTCTTTTCTTTCTTTTCAGTTTTCACGAAGCTCAAAACAAAAAATTGAAAACCAAACCAAAAACAGGGCAAAGGTGTTCTGGAATTTTTATTCTAAAAACTAAAAATCAATGATTGTTTTTAAGATTATTTTTACAAAACACTCTTATGAAACAAACTTTTTTTTTAATTTTCAAAATAAAAAAATAATTTTCTGAAACAGGCCCTTAATTTTGAAGTCCAAATCCTAATATTTTTGGGTTAAGTTTGGACTTTTTTTTTCCAGGTATATTAAAGTGCAAGTACCTATCTACAAGAGGTCAGACAATAAATTAAGGGAAATCATTTTCTTATGTAATAGAAGATAACTTTCTCAAAAAAAAAAAAAGTTAACTTTCTCATACTGTGAGACATCGAAATCCGTGTTATCCTTTCTATTTTTTTGTTTTTTTAACAAGTGGTGGGGCCTCCACTTATTATATTTATGACATGAGAGATATTACCTTATGTGACATGAAAAGAATAAACATTTTAAAAGAATAAACATTATATCTATGACATGAGAGATGTTACCTTATATTATCTTTGTGAGAGTGAAAAGATATAAATTGTGTCATTTAAAAGAATAAACATTTTTCCCTAATCTAAATTTAATGATACGAGAAGTAGGCATCCATCTTTTGAAGTTAGAAATTATTTATAAGTAAAAAATGGCCAAATAAATTTTGAAATTTTTTTTATAATAACTTTTTTTAATAATAAATAAAGGGCTTGCAATTTCTCATGTTGCATGACAAATGCAATTTTTCCTAGAGAGAGAGAAAGGGATGAGGCCCACCTTAAAGAAAAAAATACAAAATAGAAATATGATTGACACGGACATCAAAGTGAGAGTGGTAGGAGATGAGATTTCTCAAGCAACATGAGAAATCTTTTTCCCATAAATAAAACCTAAAAGCTAAAGTAGAGAGAGAAAAAAAGTTTTTTTTTTCGGATATACTCAAGGGTTTCCCCTCCCCCACATAGATTGGAACTAATCTCTTTCGCGGATTGAGAGGGCAAGGGTTTCTCCGCTACCCATGTTTATCAGGATTCAAACTCAAGCTCTTTAGACTCACAGCCCGAACCCCTAAGACTCAGCACCAAGCCAACTGAGCCACACCTTGCAGCAGAGCTATTTTTTATAAAAAAAAAAATGATGAAAAATGTTGTTTTATTTTTTTGTGAAAGAAAATGTTTTTTTTATAACGAGAAAATGTTTTTTTTTAACCTCTTGGAATATGTGTTTTTAAGTAATTTTTCAGCTAAACATTTTATATAATCACCAAATAACTTTTGATTTTTTTTTTAACTTTTGTTTTTAGCTTTAGTTTATGGTATTTATTTTTCTCATGTTGCATAAGAAAACAAATCCTTCCTACACACCATAAAAATGTGTCATTAACCCCAAAGGTAGCTCAATTGGCAATTGAGCTTCCAAGGGTTTGCTTGAGTCAGGGGTTCAAACCCTGCCTCAAACAAATTCTTAGAAAAACTTTGGGAGTCAGAGGATGTGTCTCCCTCCTCGAATGAGGGATTAGTCACATCCTTTCCAATGAGGGGCTAGCCTTCGAACCGTACTCCGGAGATAAGGTGACTAGGAGAGGTTGAATGAGAATACCTCTAGGTTATACAAAAAAAAAAAGGTGCATCACTCTTTTTTTTAATAGGTGGGCTCCACACTTGATATATGTATGACATAAGATTAAGATTTTTTTACAATATAAAATTTATTTTTCCCTTAATTTATATGTCGTTTCTAGCTTAAAAAAAGAGCTGGAAGGGTATAAAATATTCTAAGAAAATCACATGCGTTTTTTATTTTTATTTTTAATATCTATTCATGGTGAGAAAAAAATTGTAAAAAAATGTTCGCTATTTATTATTTTGTATTTATTTTCACCCTCAAGAGATGAAGAGAAAATTGTAAAAAAAATTGTGATTTCCCATATTTTTATTTGGGAAATGTTTTTCTTATGTTGATGTAGATAAGTTATCTCATATTAGTGACACAAAAATATAAGAGGTATTCACAAATAATTGGAAAGAGAAATGTGGGATCCACCTTTATTATATGTGTGTAAAAAATTAATTTATATCATGTTAAATGAGTTAAATATAATTTTTTTAATACGCGGATAGATACGGGAAAAAAAACCTTTCACTCTTTCAAAATGTACCTGTCCAAGCACAGACGGCAGGGGTCTAATGACTTGACCTCACTGCTCCTGTGCTCCAACCCCCAACAATATCGCTTTTTTCTTCTTCTTCTTTTTTTCTTTTTTGTAATAAGGAAACAACAATATCGCTTTTGCCTGTACTGTTTTCATGACGCTCTTCCACGATCAAATTAAACTTTTGTTTCACGCGCTAATTAATTTTGTTCAAGATGTAACGAGTTACCTGTTTGATCGATACCACGGACCATACAGCATGACAAAAACAGCGAGAATAACTGTTTGTGATTTTAAATGATATAATATTGATTCAAAAAAAAAAATGACATAATTTATGTCATTCTATTCTTATAAAAAAGGTGAGACCCATATCTCTATTTTTTATTGATTCTCTTCTCTTTTATCTATCTCTTCCTCTCATTTAAATTGACATAATTTTACATCCTTTAAAATGATACACATTTTTCCAATATTATATATAAGGAAAAACTGCAAATAACCAATTCATCTGAGACTTGTTGAGTTTAAAAGATAAAAAGGAAAAAATTGGATATTAATTTTAACCCATTTTCAGTTAATTTTGATATTTTGGAAAAACCAGAAGTAGTAGGTTATAATTTTGGCATTTTAGGTTTCTACGGCGCAAAAGTTTTGCATTTGAGAGACAAATCAACGAAGCAATGGCCTAAGAGTAAAGCTGGAAGAATAAAGAAAAGATAAGCTGAGGGATAGACGTGGCTCAATCCAGTCCATAATTAGCATTGTAATTGATGGAGTCCTGATCTCTTTCTCTCATCTCACATGCAAATCGAACCCTATTCCTTTTTCTAATTGGATGCGCCTTTGAACCACACCTCACACCAGCCATCGGTCCACACTAACCATCTTTCCATCTCGATTTTTCTTTACAAATCGAACCACCAAGCCACACCCGGTCTTTAATTTTGGTTTACCCATCAAGCCTTAGCCCTTCACCTGTTGTCCCTTAAGCTGAGCTTTCAACCCAAAACACTGACCCTAGCCATTTTTCTTCAAAAAGAAAATGCCAAACATTACCCTTAACTGATTGGGTAAGTTGGAGTTTGTTAGGATTGTTGGCTAAAGCAACTTTTGGAGTGCGGTTACTACCTTTGCAAGGGAATCGCATGATTGGGAGGAGCGCGTAGCACGTGCTAGCTGATGCGTGAATTGTCTCTGCATGTGGAAGCAGCAGCTATAAAAGAGAAGAGCAAAGTTTTGTAGAAAACTTTTTTTCTCTCCATCTTTTCTATTTTTCGTTGTGGTTTGTTTTGATTATCCTCTTTACATATTTATATTTTTCTCTTTGTTAGTTTTCGTTGGGCAATGTAGCAGAAGAGGTATTTTATGGATATAGCTTCTGCATAGTAATTTTTTAGTTGAGTTGTAATTTCCTTTTAATTTTTGTTTGCTATTTTTGTAGCTCAACCCTTATGGGTATGACTATGAGCTAAACTTTTGAAGGTTAGGTATAGATAAGGTTGTTAAAATCAGAATCTTAAGTAAAATCGGAAGGGATTAAAAAATCGTATAACGTAAAATCGTAACGTAAAAAAATCGCAAAAAATCGTAAAAACGTAAAAGCATATGAAATATTAGTAAAATCATTTTGATAAAAAAATCATAAAAACGTAAAATTGTAGTGATAAATCGAGATTTTAACAATAATGGGTCTAGGTTACTCGAACCTCAGTGTTAAATGCTTGCTAATTACTGTTGTTAAATTTCGATTCTCAATTCTTTAATGTCGTGCTTGTTATTTAAACATTTTGCATTGAGGCCTGATGTTAGATGTTGTATTAGGAAAAAGTCATCAAGAGGTGTGACTAATTCTGGAAAATGCATTAAGCACATGGGCTTGAATGAGAGATCATTCAAGGGCTGTCACTTAGAGATGGGGGCATCCACCAAGTAACTTTGGACTTGAAATACAAGTCTTCACTGCATTTAGCACATAGATGTGTGAATGAAGATTGTGGATAAAATGATTTTAAGAGATTAAAATCAACAAGAACGATCTGTTAACTAGAAATTTGAATTGAGCGATTTGTAATTAGCGTTTCTTTCAAGGTTGTGGGTAGGGTAAACCGAAAGCTCAACCTGATTTTTTTTAAATATTTTTACCCAATCTCATCTCTTGTTATTTTTTATTTTAACCCTCTAAGAATTTTCCTTAATGCATTTTAAAATGAACAGCATATAGAATAGTTCAGAAAGCCAAAAGAAATTTTAGATTGAACTTATTTTTGTATCTTTACTTTCTTTACACATAAACCAACAATTTACAAGTAACTTAGAAAAATCCAAAAATAAGTTTATATTTTACATTTATGTTATTTTTATTTTTTGTTTCTCTTGTGGATAATTTTTATTATTCTTCGGTTTAGCATTTACAAATTTTCAATTAATTCACATTGCCAAGGTCTTTGTGGGAACGGTATTGAGATCTCAAATACGTTCTATATCATTTGTGGTTACGTATACTTGTGCATATCAAGGCAACACTAGATCAACTTTCAAGCATAATATACAAATAATGTGCTTAAGTATAATTGAAAAAATAAATATATCTGCGTCTTGAACTCTTTTTTTATAGTATATATGCGGCATGATTTGCTTGTAAACTTAGCAAACTTGGCGGTATGATTGATATACTCTGTGATTGACTTTCCCTTTTACATGATATGCATCCTGGCGAGTTATATTACCGAGACCTAGCTAGAAGCTTGTATTTTTTATTCAGTCATTGACTTATACCTGTGTTGCTGTAGTTTGTGTTATCTATGCTGCTGAATAGCCTACGAAGTTGTGTGCATGTATATTTGACGCGTTTTATTATTGGGTTTTATAAGAGTTATGTTGTAGGAAAAGTGATTGTGTAATGTTATAAAGATTCATTTTGCGTGCTAGAGTTTTTTTTTTTGCTGTGGGCCCCATAAAATATTGTGAGTGTAGAAAAGTTTGTCTGATCATGTTAAATGATAAACCTTTATTATTAGTTTAGATTTTAGTTTGGGCTCTGATAATGTTTTCAATTGTTATTTTAGTGGGCCTTTGTGACTCCTACTAATCGGCTACTTTTGGTCAGGTAGGTCACTATTAAATTTTCCTTTTGAAATATCTAAATTCTTTATGTATTTCTATACTTTTATATACCTACTTATACACCAAATAAATATTGAAAAAATGCACCAAACAAAAATTATAATGAAAAAGAGAATGTGTTATAAAAAGACAAATAATTAACTTACACTTTGTTTTGAATTAAACATGTTTATTGCATGTCATTTATGTTTTACATCTCTTACATTAATGAAAAAAATGACAAAATTGAAATTAGGACGGAACTGAGCAGACGATAAAATGAATAAAGATATAATATAATTTTATGAATGGGTTTTATAAGAATTATATTGTAGGAAAAATGATTGTATTATGTTATAGAGATTCGTTTTGTGTGTCAGAATTTTTTTTGCTGTGGGCCCACAAAATATTGTGTGTGTAGAAAATTTTTTGTGGTCATGTTAAATGATAGATGATAAACCCTTTATGAATAATGTATGTATATAGTAATTTATATTTACAAACTTTTTGTTTATAAACTCTTACAAATTATCGGTAAGACACTCTTAAGTGAAGTCTGACTAGTCAGACATAATATAATTTATAAGTTTGTAAAATAAAAAATAAAAATTGTCGATATAATCTTCTCTTAACAAAATAAAAAAAAAATCGGTTCGATCAAACCTTAACCAATTTGAGTTGGGTTAGTCTACAAGTTCGAAAACGTTCAAATTAATTATTTGAATTATAATTATTTTAAAATTTACTTAATATCATTTGAGAATAATTATATATTCACTTTAAGCTTAGAATAATACTTATAGATCTGTGAAATCGTGTAATCCATAGGTGAGGTTGGGTCGGATATTGAAATTTAGTCGAGTAAATTTAATAGATCTTAAATAGGTTCAGATCAAATCCAACCCGAAGTCTTATTCCTTTTTTATCCTTATTTGTTTTTTTAAAATTTGTACTTACTTTTTTTGTATAAATAATTTTAATTTTAATTTTTTTATAACAATAATTTTAAACTTTAGATATAAACATAACTTATTGAACCAACCTGAATTAACTTATAATAAATTAGATTGGTAAGCTTCAAATTAAGTATTTTTTGTTTTCTATATTCAAGTCAATTTTATTTAATCAATTTTATTTGTTTGAAGATATCTCGGTTCATCACTTTGTAATTAATCCGATTCGAGATGAATGATTAAGGTTTTAATTCTCTCACAAAAACAAAAACGGTATTAAAAAAAGGGTTTTATAATTCTCATGCAACATCAGAATTGAATTCTCATGTTATAGAGACAAAAAGCATGTGAGACTCAAATATTAAAAAAAAAAATTATTTAGGACCCACGTTAGCACGGAAATCAAAGGGTGTGTAGGAAGATTCAAGTTTTCATGTTAAATGAGAATTATAAAATCCTTATAAAAAATTGAATATTTACTCTTGCTTTCACTTACTCAATTTCATGACACTAACTCAGCTAATATATAATTCATCATTTAATCAAGGATTTTATAAGAGTTATGTTATAGACATAAAAATTCGTTTTGCGTGCCAAAATTTTTTTATTTTTACGCGGGTCTAAATTATTGTATATAAAATTTTTCTAATTCATTATTTAATCAATTTAACCAATAATTTTTCATCAATTTGATTGACACATTGTTTATGAAACAGGGCTAATAATTTATGAAGCTAGCTTGGAGTGGTCGGAAATGACGCCCTTAGGATAAGTCTTGACGAAGAAGTAAGAACCAACTGTCGATTCATCAGACGGCGGGGGGAAGATTCTGTCCCTTCGAGTGGATGTGATCTGACGGTGCTCCATAACCCACATGTGCATGAAGTGATAAGTACCCCAGTAGTTGTGGTTCAGAATCTAACGTCACGGACACGTTTGGCCATCAAATCAGTGAGAAATTCACCTGTTTTCAGCTTTAAACATTCCCCAAACAGTAACATCCTCCCTTCATTTCTAGCCACGCGTCCTCTAATTCCCTCTTCCCGGAGCTCAACCTCTTCCCTTGAACTTCGAGCCTTCGCCGCCGCCGTCACCGCCGTCGATACCCATTCACCAGTCACTACTGCTTCGATTGTGTTGTCCCATTTGAGCAGGCCTGTACACAAACAACACACACTCTCTCTCTCTCGCTTTTTTTAATTAAGGTGTGTTCCCACGTGTGGCCACGTTTCAATTGAACCGAACTATTTTTTGGGCTTTGGGTTTGGCTTTTTCTTTCCCTTTACCTCTCCAAGTTTACCTTCGACATATTTATTCACGTCTGACCCCACTTAAAGAAAAAAAATTGGGTGATTCAGAAAACATGACACAGAAGAATTGCAATGATTTTATGGTGCCATGATAAATATTCATTATTCACTCATCTAATTAATACATCTGTTTCGTTGCTTTATAAAAGTAGTGATATAGATTTCCAAACAAATTTAAATTCAAAGCATAAATATATACTTAGTTTAATTTAGGGTTTTATAATTGCCAATGATAATTCAATTTTTCCTACACACTCTTATATGAGAATTTTGTGCTATATTACACACATATAATTTTTTCTTACAAAAAAATTCCACATATTTTTTATCTCTACAACATGAGATTTTAATTCTCATTCAACATGAGAATTATAAAACCCTTAATTTAATCTATCGGTTTGTGTTAGCTTTTATATATATATATATATATATATATATATATATATATATATATATGAGTTTATCATCTATTATTTAATATGATCACAAAAAATTTCCTACACATAACATTTTGTGGGGCCCACAGCATAAAAAAAATCATTTTATTAATACGCAAAACGAATCTCTATAACATAACACAATCACTTTTCCTACCAATAACTCTTATAATAATTAATTAATTAATATAACTCTCAAAACTATAACCATTGGATGGACGGAAAAATTTTCTATTTTTCATGTTATTAAATTGTCGTAGTCAAGATCTCTCTCCGTATATATATATATATATATATATATATATATATATATATATATATATATATTTGATAAACAGCTTATATATATATTTATTCAATTATACATTGTGGCTTCCTCCAAGGATTATAACTTGAGATAATTAACTGTTACGATAATTCAATTTTTTCATATGAAAACAAATAATCAATATTTTATTAATAAAAATAATGTCTTATTATAAGAGGTAAAAAAATGAAGTTTCTATGCCAATAATTTAATAAATTATCAAGGATACCAAAAAAAAATAAAAAAATTATCAAATTAGAAACACGAATAAAATTTTCTATTTTTCAAGTTATTAAATTGTCGTACTAGACATTCTCCGTTACCTCTATTTATCTTTATTTCTCTTCTTAATAAAAGAATAAATATTTAATAACATTACAACTTCAACCTTAATTTCACAAGTGCCATTATCGTACTAGACATTCTCCATGAAAATACATAATCAAGTAATATTTTTCATGCATAAATATAATGGCATCGATCTATTTGCCTTTCGTATTTATTATTGCCTCTTTGACATGTCTTATTTTTATCTTCTCATCAAAAGCATAAATTTATCCAAATATAATTTTATAAAAAAATTTATTATAAAAAGAGTTTTTTTATAATAAAAAAAAACTAAAAGCTAAATGTTCCTAGGACAATTTTTTTTAAGATGTGTGCTAACTTTTTGGAGTCCTCATTTTTTTACAATTTTACCCTTATTATAAACTTGTATTTATAAATTTTGTCAGTTATCTTAATATTTCTTTGTATTAATAAATTATTTTATCTTCCATTCTTAGAAATCATTAAAATAGTTTTATATACTCACTAAACAATTTTTAACTTTATTTTTTAAACTTTATTTTTTTTTTCTGGATGAACCACATTTATCATATTTGGGAGAGCTGGCCCCACCGGATGTGAATGTTCTCTGCTCAACATAATTATCTCTAACTTTAGCTTAAAAATATTTTTTAGCTTAAAAAAAAATGAGGTATCAAATTGGCTAAGTGCCTGCATGGTTTTTCTTATTTTTAGATTTTCTTCTCCTTAAAAGCATAAACCTGATCAAATATGATTTTATATAAATTTTATTGTAACTTTTTTTTTTTGTTTGCAATGAAGAAAAAAGATAAAATTCCCAATATGAGGATTTAAAGATGTATGTCAGCATTTTAGAGTTCTCATATTTATAATTATAATTTTATTCTAAACTTCTATTTATAAATTTTATGTTTTCACCTAATAATCATCCCTAATAACAAATTATTTTATTTTTTCTTCTTCAAAACCATCGGAACAACCTTATATAATCAAGAAATAATTTTTGCCATTATTTTCTAAACTTTTTTTTTTTAATTTTAGCTTATAAATAGCTTTTAAATAAAAAAGGAGAATGTTATATTTACAAATTTTTTATTTACAACTTCTTATAAATTACACACTGATAATACATTTTTGAGTAAAATATTATCGATCAAATATACTGTAATTTATAAAAAAATAGTTTGTTAATATAACCATACTCTAATTTTTTATATCAAATATATTCTTATTATAAGAATTTCTTAACGGTTGAAATCCGTTTCACTTTTTAAAAATAAGGTTTTATGTTTATCATTTAACATAATATAACTTCACTTTCCTACATACACATTAAAGAGATGGAGTCCACATATTTTTCTTTCTCTTTCATTATTCCACTTTCTTTCTCCCTTTTTATGTGAGAATTAGAAACAACATTTATATTATGTTACATAACACTAATAAAATCCTTAAAAATATGCAGAGAATCCAGATCTTAATACAGTACATATGTAAGTAATATTAGAAATCCAATAATAGATCATCTTTGACTATAAAACTACAAAATTATTAATAAATTTTGTGACATATCTTAACTTTTAAATGGAATATCTTCTTATTCCGTTAGCTTTGGTTTGCTTTTTCTATAATTAATAATTAATGTATATAATTTATCTATATTGATCTCAAAAGAATATCTTTTGGAGACAAAAATTAAGACATTGTTATAATTACAATTCATTTCAGAGTAATAATAATAAATTCAATATAAAATAACATCATTTTATAAGTAAATGTTGATAATTTATCTATGTTTAGTAGAAACATTAAAGTCTAACTTTTAATATATAAAAATGGAGTAAGTGTTACATCCTACCTAGATGTCTTGGGAAAAAAAAAAAAAAAACTAAGCAGTGCCTTTTTAATTTTAAATATTAGTCATTACGTGATGAGAAAGAACATGGTGACTGGTGAGGAATCATCTGTTTCTTTTTCTCTGGTCTTAACCGACTAATTCTACTGTGCATGTACAAAAGGACACCAAGGAAGAATATTGTTGACTTGCGTAGAATACTTTATCAGAGGCTTACATGCCATGTACACAAATTTCGCATATGTGTCATCATACATATATCATAAAGTGATTAAGAGACTCTCAAAAGACTATGTTACCCCTTTATGTGCATTATAGCTAGCTAGTTGGCCAACACATGGAAGATGGAACCACCACTACTATAATCCCAACTCTCAAACCTTTCCACACTAGCTTTTAACTCTCCTCTAGAAAAAGTTGGTGTTTTTTCTTTCTCTGAGGACTCAATAGCTTTTCCTTTTTTTTCCATTCCTCTTAAATCCATGGACACAGCTCAGTGGGCACAGGTACACAGACCCTTTTTTCTGTTTTGTTTTCTTTCCATATAATCATGAAAATCTCTGCTGAGGGGTTGTGATTTTCAACCATAATATTTAGATTATTAAGTTTTTATGTTTTAGGAAATTATTTTGATTATTGTTAGTTCTAATGGAAGTTTTACTTTATCCCTAACTTTTGTGATGTTCAGTTCAGCACCCCCCACTAAAAATTCAATTTTTGTTGCTGTCTTTTTTAAGATCTTTCCCTCATTTATATTTTTTTTTTCCTTCTGCTATTGAAAGTACTGCACCTTTCTTTTTCCCATTTTTTCCCCTTTCCACCTTCTGATAAAGGAGTATATAGGACCCAAGAAAAGTTAATAAATTTTTTGTTTTGTTTTGTTTTGCTTTGTTTTGCTGCTGTTGTAATACATGTAAAAGCACCTTCTTTGTTTGCTTGTCTTGTTTGTTTCCTTCCTCCTCCTCCTTACTTTTATTTCTCTCTAAACATTTTTTTTTTTTTTGAGTTTAAGTTATTATGGCCTTTTGCTGTTTTTTTGTTTTTATTATTTTGAATTTTGGATGTTTTTCCAGGGGATTGGAGTGGTTAATAAACCTATGGAAGGTTCAAAGCCTAATAATCCTATGTTGGAGAGAAAAGCAAGGCCTCAGAAAGATCAAGCTTTGAACTGTCCAAGGTGCAATTCAACAAACACAAAATTCTGTTACTACAATAACTATAGCCTCTCTCAGCCAAGGTACTTTTGCAAGACATGTAGAAGGTATTGGACTGAAGGTGGTTCTTTAAGAAATGTTCCTGTTGGTGGTGGTTCAAGAAAGAACAAGAGATCCACACCATCATCAGCAACAACAACAACATCAACAACTTCATCCTCAGTTCCAATATCAACAAAGAAGCTTCCTGATCTGACAACACAGAATTTCCCTCAATCTGCTTCTCAAAACCCAAAGATCCATCAAGGCCAAGATCTTAACTTAGCATATCCACCAGCTGAGGACTATAACAGCATATCTAAATTTATTGAGGTTCCTTACAGCACTGAAGACAATAATAATCATATTAATCATCACAACCTTCAAAACCACCCAAGTTCCTCTTCAACATCTTCTCATCATCATCATCATCAGTTGTCTGCTATGGAGCTTCTCAAAACTGGGATTACTTCTTCTTCAAGGGGCTTAAATTCTTTCATGCCCATGTCTTTATCAGATTCAAGTACAATGTATAATTCAACTGGGTTTCCTTTGCAAGACTTTAAGCCTGGCCTTAACTTCAGTCTTGAGGGATTTGAAAATGGCTATGGTGGTCTTCAGGGAATTCAAGAGGGTGCTGCTGGTGCAAGGATCTTGTTTCCTGTGGAGGATTTGAAGCAGCAGGTTCCAGGTTCAACTCATGAGTTTGAACAGAATAGAAATCAAGGGGATTCAACTGGTTATTGGAATGGCATGTTAGGTGGAGGATCATGGTAGATATTAGAGAAGGAAAATGCAAAAAAAAAGTAAAAAAAAGGTGAACAAGGGGTTGGTGTTTTAGCTTTTGTTTTTGTTTTTATTTTCTTTTTTTCTTCATCTGGGGAGTGGCTGTTTGGATTTCTGGAGTGATGAGAACCATTAAAAAAAAAAGGGTACATGGCTTCTGTTTTTGGTTCTTTAATACATTTCAATTTTTGGCTTTTTCTAGCTTTTGATCCACAAGAATGTGGCTGCAATCTTAAGCCATCTTTCATTTTAGGTTAAGTTTGAGAAGTTCAGACTTCATAACCTAATATATATATCTAAAAGACTTCAAAACCGATTTTTCTCTTTCCCGTGACTATAACTATTGTGTTATTGGGCTTTTAGCAGGATCTTCGCGCACGGTTTGCTTCTACCACAGCAAGGAGAGGATTCACATCATTCACATCAGTTATCAAATACTAATGTCAGGTACAATGAGAGATTCGTCGGTCATACATAAGCTGAGATTTAAGTCATCACTATGATAGTTTTAGCTACTAATTAATTTTAAGGTTCAAAACCACTTACTACTATGCAAGTTAGAGTACGCCTAGTAGCTAGTTTTAGTGTTCATTATTTGTAAATTGTGAACTTGGATTTTTGGTTGGTTTGTTTTACTTTTGAGTGATTATGTATAGTATTGGGACATAAAGTAAGTTGGAATGATGGCTGTCAAATCCTTTACAGCAAAAGTGGTCTCCCTATCTTTTTGCTTTCTCTTTTCCTTTCTTTTTGCGTGCCAACCGATCAGAAGTGTCAGATCTTAACACTAGCGTCTTGCTCTTTCTCATTCCTTCATCCTTTCACAGTTCTAACGTAGCAACATTCAAATAGGATCCCTAACATGACAGTAATATATGACTTGCTTTGTACGATCCATTAATTAATGAGTTTTATAAGAGTTATTAGTATGAAAAGTGATTGTGTTATGTTATAGAGATTTATTTTGCGTGCTGAAATTTTTTTTTATGCACGCATCATGAAATGTTGTGTGTGTGAGAAATTGTGTGGTCATCTTAAATAAAAGATGATAAACCCTTAATTAATATGTCTTTAGGAATGATCGTTTACAATTTTTTTTATATTTTTTTTATAAATTACACTATCTTTTCCCGAAAAAACATAGTGTAGTTTATAAGAATTTGTAAACAAAAAAGTTTATAAATATAACTTGCTTTTATGATAGATTATGTGGCAGGTTATATTTTTTAAAAAAAATTTACAAACACTTACAAATTATATTAAGTACGACCGGTCATACTTTAATTATGCAGTGTATGACCGATTGTATTTAATGTAATTTATAAAAAAATTTGTAAACGAATTTTATCCCAGTAGATTATAGTGTTATACAACGCGCTAGGTTAGCAAAATGCTCTTAAAAAACATTTTTTTATATGGAAATGAGTAACAAAATCTTGCTTGATCGCTTCGCCTCTTCTGTTTTCTGTACTAAATGAATGCAAACTAGAATTTTCGAGTGGGTTCCATGTCCTAACTAATTGTTCCTTACTGTTGTTGAGGGTTCATTCGACCATTTTTGTGAAGATTATTGTTTCGCTTTTATATATCCCCCACATGGCCTTTCTTTTCTCTTTCTTATATTGAAAGCCAAAGAAGCTGGAGCTTGACTCTGGTCTCCTCCTTTTCCAGTGCGGGGGTCCTACAAACATTCCTCTTGGTAACCGTGTAAGAATATTATCCTCCACTGCAAGCCCTCCTCCACATAGTGATAGTCCTTATGCACTTTATCTTATAATTAATAATAATAATAATAATATACACTTGGTATGGTGTCTTTGTTTGGAAGAAATACTTAGGCAGGGTTTGGTAGAAGATTAATTTTATAGAACTTGGGTATCATGATTATTAGGAATATAGTTGGAAAAAATCGGAAATAATGTTTGGTAGGTCAAAATATTATTGAGAATATTTATTAATTTTATTGAGTGAGTATTTAGTTGATGTTAAATTAGTAGTGAAAAAATAGGTTAATTTTATGAAACTACCCTCCCTCGAAATAGATAACTTTAAGGGTTTTATATTTCTCATTTAATATGAGAATTCAAACTTTCTTACACATCTTTCGATTTTCGTGCTGACATGGGTCCTACATCTAATTTTTTCTACCACAACATGGGTCTCACATATTTTTTATCTATACAACCTGAAATTTTAATTCTCATTTAACATCAGAAATATAAAACCCTAACTTTAAACACGATGTTTAAGAAACAAAATTCATAAAACAGCAGTGCATCATGAACCACGAATCCACGATGGAGATGATCTGGACGTATATACAAGGTTAGGCAAGTTTCACGGCCTGCATCATGAACCATGATCGAGATCTGGTTACCAATTTGTGAAACAGCTAATGCTAGGGCTCACAAGGGTATTTTTGTATGCAAAAAATGTTAATGGATACCCAGTAGTTACCATGTGGAATTAAGTATTTTTTTTGGCCTATATGTAGTGTTAAATGGATACCTACCTGGTCACAAAATATTCCAAGGCAAAATTTATGTTTTCCTTATACCAACTATGGGTATAAATAATTCTCACTATCAAATTTCTGGGTATCTCTTTTATTACCATGTACCAAACAGCCCGTTAGTGTAAAGATTCAATATTATTCATTTTATGATATTTGGATAAAAAATATTACATATCATCTGAAAAAAAAAATTAAATGATAGCTAATTACATGATATGATATTTTTTTTCACCTGTCATAAAATAAATCATAATTATACTGAATCTTTAGTGCATCAATTACGATTTATTCCATTGGTTGGGCGTGTTAAGCATATGTATATTTATATATTAAATCATGTTTTACAAATTGGCATCATGGGGCCGGGGAATCTCTTTCTTGCCAAACTCAGCTATATATGATCTACTCCACAAATACACACGCGCGCTACGTATCTTGAGAATTAAGATTATACCAATTGAACTTAGCAATGATTTTTTGGGTATGAGAATATTATCTGAAGGAGAATGAATGTACCATCATTCATTTGGATTCGCGTCGGTACTATATCTTGAGATCCTATATATTTTCAAGTTTTGGGAAAAAGCATGATTTATTATTCTACCAAGGGAATTCTCATTCCTTATTACCAAATCATATAGAAAGAATTGATGTATGTAGGCACTGGATATCAAAATCTAGAGGAAGATCCTTTGAAACTATGGCTTCTCTCCAATCATGACTTTTTTTACATTAGGGTTTCTACGTACTAGCAAGGCCCTAACGTTAAGGACAAAAAGGGTAATTATTCATTTAGCCGCGGGACCATATATATGTGCAAGCAGGTGATCATTCAATTTTTTGTAACGGAATCATGTTAAGAAATGTACACAATTGGAATCGCCTCTAAGAAATTTGTTGGGCTACATATGGTAATAATCTTAAGTCAAGGCACAAGAAAGAATGGGCTAGCTAGCTGCTTTATATATATATTGCAAGTCGAATTTAATTCCCTCCATCGAAAAAATTACACTTTTTTTTCCCGATTTAACTCTATGAAAGACGCTTGTGAAGTTTTCCATAACGTTGGGCCGATTCACGATGTTACTTCATATATATCAACGATTGTGTATAGCTAGCTTAATTATATAGTCTTATAGATTGCTATAACCGTCGACCTGTGATGAGGCTCGGCGTTAAGATTGAGAAAATTGCAATATTGCATTCACGTTTTTCTTCTAGTTTATGCATACATATGCTTTGTTCATTGCCAAAAATTGAAGATAACCACCCACTGTAATCCTACATGTGGACTGCCTCCTGTGACCTCATGCTTGATTTGTTTATAAAGGATCGTGGCGTGGATAATATAATGTAGGGAAAAATTACTCTTATGCTACATGTGATAATTTTTTCTCTTACACACCCTTCGATAACTGTGTCATCTTTTTCTTTTCTTTTCTTTTTATTTTTCAAGTGGTGGAGCCCACAAGTTTATCTCTATGACATGAGATAACTTATCTCCTTTAACATGAGATTAATAAAACCCTATAATGTATGTGGACTAGAGGTGGAAAACAGGTCAATCCACCACCAACTCGTCAAAAAATAAGTCAGTTCGCAGTTCGCCCTGCCATGCTTTTGAAAGTGGGTAGCCTGTCTCGTCCCGTTTGGCGGGTTGGGCAGGTTGGCCAGCCAGTCCGAATCTGTTTTACACTGACCCACCTCGGCCCGTCTATGCCCGCCATCAACCTGCCAAAAAAAAAAAAGCATGCCCCCGCCCCGCTTTTGAGATGGACTCCGCTTTTGAGATGGGTTGAAAAACTCAGCACGCTCCGTCCCGCTTAGCCGAGACCATTTTGCCGGCTCTAATATAAACTACCTACCATGGTCACGAAATAATAAATAATTATTTTACCTAAAAGCTAAAGTTGTTAACTGAAAAATTATCAATGATTTTTGTATTACATCTCTCTTACATATTTAATAAGTTTTCTTTTGAAACTTGAATGAATAACGTGGCCCTTGTGAGTGGAAATATTCAGTCTTCAATGGAGTTTTATTTTTGACTAGGCATTGCCCCACAAGTCCTTTCAAATTTCGTTGTTAGCAATATATTTAGGAGTATTTGTTTCTCCTTTTGTAGGAAAAGGAATAGTGTTCCTACTCAAACATAATTTGCACCCACAAATCAAAAAAAAAAATAACTAAATATTAAACAACAACATTAAAAATTTGTGTCATCGTTAGCAATATATATTATACATATGGAGGGATCACCTCACATGTGTTATGTATTCCATTATTAGTAGTCATTGATTTAACTTGTATTGAACGATTTTAATTGATAAGTAACATAACTGTTAAATGTAAATGGGACAATAAGTATAAGACTTGTTATTGCAAATTGATCTTCCTCACGTTCTTTAATTCGTGTAGCTAGCTTCGTTTCCCAATCCCCCTTTTGTTATCAAATAAAGGCATTAGGTGAAAGTGCTACAAATCTTACCATTTTCGTCATTTATCAGACTTATGGAATTTGTGAATTCCAATTTTAATTACGATTCTAACAAATTACGGAAGTGACAAACTTAAGGACATGCATACGCAATCTTAGTTTTATAGAGGTCATTAAAAATTTGTAAAACATAAAATTGATTATTGAATAATTATTTTTTATTTTACAAACTAGTACAAAATTGTTGAGAATCCTTTTTGAATTTAGGTGAAGCCACCTTTATATTTTGTGTAGAGAAAATCAAAGCCGTAAAAATAAAATTAAGGTTTAAATAAAAATTTAGACCCTACAATAATTTGTATCTAATTATCTATATAGGTTTTGATTCTTAAAATGTCTTTAATTTGAATATTGGTCTTTATAATTTTTCACTTGGATTTTGGTCCATTGTGAACCAATACCTTAATAAGTAAAAACTAAAGGAATCAATCCTTCATAAAAAATACAGACTATTACTTTAACAAATAAGAACAGTTGGATTTACGAAAAATATAAAAATTAAAGAGCAGTTGGTACTAAAAATTGAATGAATAAAAACATAAGAACCAACAAAGTAGAAACTCAGAGTATGTTTGAATTTAATTTAATTTAATTTAGTAATAAAATGTTTGAAAAATTGTTACCAAATTTATTTATTTTTGGAAAATTGATTTTGAGAGAAAGTAAATAATAAGAAATGTTTGAATATAATTAAATCAATAATTAAAAAAGAAGTTGAATTCATTTATAAAAATATCATGGATGAACTTTCAATAATTACAAAATTACCACTATATATAAACCAATGAGATAGCAGGTTAAACTTATATCACCAATTTTTTCACCATCTTTTACGGGCAATCTTGTTACCATTAGATCAACATCAAATCAACTGTTACAAAATGGCATGAAATGAGAGTCATTGATTTAATTATATTCCAACAATAAAAGAAAGATTGGTGGTAAGAAAAAATGATGATAAGTATATCCTCATCTTAGCCAATTCAAAATTGGAAAGGAATAAAACTTATTTATAAAAGTGTTATTAATGAACTTCATTATTACAAGAATGTTATAAAAAATAATAAAATCAAAAAATAATTTTTGAGAACATCTTTAGTGCGTTCTCTTATTTTAATTTTAAAAACTAAAAAATAATAATTGTTTTGGGAATAATTTTATAAAGTAATCATTTTCAGACGATTTATTTCTTTTATTGAATAAAGGCCCTAAAACTCAAATAAATGAAAAAATATATAAGAATTGATATAAAAAATTATTGAAACTGTAGTTTAAATGAGTAAAAACTGTAAAGACCGAAATATTAATTAATTATATAACTGATTTGATTATTAAATTATAGCATTGATTTGTAAAAGGATAATAAATCTATACGTTTACTTAACGTTTTGCATTTTATTTTATTTTTGGGTAAACTGCATCTTCTTAATAGTAGTTAGATAATTTTCTTTTTCCCATATATATATATATATAGGTTAGGATCATTTTACACCAGTGTAAGTTACACTCTTAATCTTGTCCATTAATCCCACTTTTTTTATTAATGTGAGCCATTGGATACAAGTGGATCAATGGTCAAGGTTGATCTTACACCGGTGTAAGAATACCTCATATATATATATATATATATATATATATATATATATATATATATATATATATATATATATATATATATATATATATATATATATATACTTGAACTACGCGTCCACTAACAGTTGGGCACATCCTTTTTTTCGCACCACTACTTGAACGCTTAAACTCTACTCTTCTTTCAGGTCATGACTTGTGATGCAATTGACTTTTAGCAAGAATTAGTTAGGCTACGTTATCAATTTGGTCCCGTAAACATGTTTTCAGCCCCAGTTTAATCTTGTAAAATAATCAGCCTAAAAAACGGGGTGGCATTATTTGCATTCTACAAGTTTGGGATAGGGTGATATATTTCCAATTCTATTCCATGAAATAAACATTTTTATGTTTACTTAAAATAAAACATAAACTTAAAATAAAACATAGTATGGATATGTGATTCCAATCCATGCCCTATTCCTTGGAATTAAAGAATCACCATTCCTTCCAAAGAGGTGGATTGTTGGTTCCTTGCCTCGTTGAATCAAGTTTAAATTTATTTTTCTAACTTGTCAATGTGAAATGATGACAAATACTGATTTAAAAAATTTATTTTTCTAACTTGTCAATTATATTTATTTACATCTTTGTGAAATGATATTTTATATTTATTTTCACCTTTGTATGACAAATTTAATGCTGATTTAAATTAAAAATATAACCGTTATAACATAAGCGTCCAACGGAATTTTGGTAGTAACATGGTAGTAACACAACTTGGTTGTTATAATATCTTTCCCCTTTAAAAATATCATATGTGGAATTTTTCCGTCGAAAAAATAGCATTTTTAATTAACTTATCAAAACGAGCTAAAGGTAGCAACCTTCGTTACATCAGCTAACAGAAAAATCTGAAGATTGAAAGGAGGGGAGTTGATGAAGCAGGTTCCTTGGTGTAGATGAAATTCATAAAAAAACTACCGTTTGCAAGGTATTGCCTTCCTTGTAAACATGTTGTATTTATAACTCCCCAGTCTCTATCAAGCAACACAAAGTCATAGTCTATGGTTTTTTGTTCAGCTTCCTGATCGGATCACGAGTTAGACTCTGCATTAGAACTTGGTTGTCACATTGGAGAATGATCTTTTTATAATCCAAACTCCAAGCCATTTTGAACCCTGTTACAAGTTACAAGTACCAAACATTTTGCTTTAAAGGCTGAGACTCAACCACAGGCTGCAAGGTATTGCCTTCCTTGTAAACATGTTGTTCTCATTAAATCCTATAATGCACAATTCTTTATATTATATGAAAGTCAATTGCATTCAAAATCCCCCCAAAACATAACAAACATGACTTAGAATATTAATTCACATTACATATATAAGAGGTAAACACAAAGGATATTTATGTCAATTAAATAATTTTTTATTCATTTCTGATCTGAATAAAAAATAATAGGCTTACTAAAGGTTAAAGCCTAAATATCAAGGCCCAAAAAGACAAGGGCCCTACACACTTCACGATACCTCCATCGCGTATAAAGAGTTAGGGGGCGCGATGACTTCATCGCATCTAAACCGTCTGAGATATGACTTCATAACTAAGGAAAAAGTCTATAAACACGACAGGAGACTAACGTGCCACGAGTCAATACTCTGAAGACAGAAAGACACAAGCTGCGAACAGATAAACATGTAGCCTATAAACGGCCAATCAGAGGACATACCGCCTACCAAAGGTAACATCAGACTTGCTATATAAACAAATGGTACACACTCAGGTACATCCATCTAATTCAGTGAGAATACAACATAAGCCTACCATTGATACTGACTTGAGCGTCAGAATATCTTTGCAGGTACCCCAGTCAGAATCATCACGCCAAGGGAGAATATCATTGATCCATCTCATTACCAACATCTCAAGCCCAAGAAACATACAACCTAGCCGAAAGTTTTCAATCTTTAACCCTATGTTATTAGGTCCAATACATATAGATCCGTCCATATTGTACTGGTCTGATCACTTTTCATATGCACCAAATAGTGGAATGACATGGAAATATATTTTATTTGGAATGCTATTTATAAATTACTGATTGAAAATAGACATCTCATTATAACTCAATAAACTCTATTTTAATTCTTTGGATTCATCACTTCATACACCAAATGTTACAAATATATGTCTATAAACACTTCTTACTTTTCAGTGTTTTGTGCTTTCCAAAGTTATCCTTGTTTAATCTTTCTTTTGAACAAAACTCAAAGTCATTTTCTTTTATATTGTAGTCGCCTATATATCTACACTCCAAATTATGTACAACCAACTTGAAATCCTTTGTCTGTCCTTCAAACTTATTATAACTTGCTTAAAGATTACAATATTGCATTGCTGCCTTTATTACTTTTAAATAAACAATATCAAAATAAATGAAATTTAAAAAAATACTTTTCCTCACACGTTATAATTTTTGTAAAATTCAAATTTTTGCTTGATTAAAAGTATATTTTGAAGCTTTTGTAAAGGAACTGGCGACTTGCTAGAGTGAAATCAAATGCCTTAACGGCAACTGCAGCTCAAGAGGATAAGGCCATAAAAGAGGCATTTTCACCATTTTGTCCCTCATTAATTATTTAATAACCATTTTGCCAATCACTCAGAACTATCAATCTGCTCCTCTTTAGTCGATTAAGTCAAAAATTTAATCGATTAAATGGTTAAAATAAGCAAAAATCGTTGACTTGAAGATTTAATCGATTAAATCTCCATATTTAGTTAATTAAATCTCCCTATTTCTTCTGATAAAGAGGAAAATTTAATTGATTAAGTGGAAAATCGATTAAATATTCAATTTAATCGATTAAAGAGGGGCAGATTGGTAAATAGTTTGCAGGCAAAATGATTATTAAATAATTAATGAGAGGCAAAAAGGTGAAAAAATCCTCATAAAAGAGGTATTTCTTTTAAGAGTCAAATTTATAAGTTTGATCTACTGATATTCAATTTTAATTTTGTACCTTGTTAGAAGATTAAAATTAAACATTTCCATTAGATTCAGTTCCCCAAGTTAAAAATCAGTTGCAGTGTTGCACAAAATCTACATATTTGTTTGTAACAAGATAAATAAATTTGTTAGTACTATTAATAGCTGTAATTATCTTTCTCCAATTCCAGCTGAGACTTTGGGACCATGTCAAGGAATGATTCGTTCTAATTAAAATGCTAATTCGTCAAAATCTGTTCACTTGCAGAATTTAGGAATAAAGAAAATGACTGACGAAAAAGAAACTTGCATTGGCCACGGCGCCACGCAGTATACTGCAGAAGCAACTCTTCAAAGAGTTCACGCAAATGAAAAGGATGATACTTTTATTCCGAGTGAGAGTGTCATTCTTCCTCTTGAAGAGATTAAGATGTATAGGAGATTGATACAAATGGTAAGTAGCTCATTCCCCTAGCATATTTGTGTATGAGACTAATTCCTTCTTTTTTTTTCGAAATGGAGACTAATTCTTTTGGATACGGAAGGTGTGACACTAATTCCTTCATGTATCGAGTGATACCATTAAGCCCTTCCCACAAGTTCGTGTTTTTAGTTTTTGAATCTTTCTCCTTTCCTAAAGAGTTCTTAATAAGTACCCCCTCCTTTCTGAATTTTAATTTGAGGTAAATTTTACTGACAATGTCTCTTTTGTTTTTTTTATAACCTCTTATAATCATTTTTATTAGGGTTTTATGTTTATTATGTCGTAGGAAAAGTGATTGTGTAATGTTATAGAGATTCGTTTTGCGTGCCATACTTTTTTCTTTTCTTTTTTGTTTTAAAATGTGTGGGCCCCACAAAATGTTATGTGTGTATGAAAGTTTGTTGTGTTATGTTAAAGGAGGAAATGAAAACGCTTGTTGGATCAAAATCAAGTTTACTGTTTTCATTTGATACTATTTTATACCCATTAATTTGATTTTGGTCAAATAATAACAAAAAAAATTGTAAGGAAAAAAATATTATAATTATAACCTTTCAATTTTCTTATTCGATCTCAATTTTAATCTAGCTGAACATGAGTTATGCTTTTCATATATATATTTTTTTACATAAAATTAAATATACAATAGTATGTCTTAGCTTGTTGGGATGGAGTTAATTGTAACAACTTTGAATGTATAAATTATACAAATATTAAGTCTCCGATGAAAATATAGAAGAATCCCAAATGCTAATATTGATTTGTGGAAGGAATTTTTTTATTTTTTTTTAATAATTCGTATATGAAGAACTCCAAGAAGTTCGTTTAGTGATAAATGAACACGAGATTAATGGGTAGACATAATCGTAGGTTAGAATCTTAGTTATGCCATTGCCAAGTGCTTAGGACCAGGTTGCAAGTCATTTCTTATTAATCTATTGGGGGCGTTTGGTAGAAGAATTTTTTTTTTTTAACCACGTAAATATAATTATTTGGGGAAATGGTGTGAAAGTAAATTTGCTAATAAAGTTGAAAAAAAGTTATTTGGTAAATCGAAATATTATCGGAAAAATTAATTAAATTTTCTAAGTCTATATCTGGTTTAAGGTAAAATATTAATGGGAAAATGGATTAAAATTACAAAACTAACCCTTTTAATTTTTGAATCTCAAATAAAGGAAAGAGATTGATGACAACAGTACATCTCAGGGTCATTTTTGTCTCCATTTTGTGCTCCTTTTCTTCGTTTCCTAGCAAACCCCAAAATAGCACATGACAAGTGGTTTTCTGGAACAATAAATTTCTTAATTTTGCAAAGAAACCAAAATGTCGGGCAAAGGATTTGCCTAGTTATAATTTTTTGGCTCTTGTACCAAACATGGTCAACAGAGAATACCAGTTGAAGTTGCATGAGCATCTACAATAAAAACCTCTACCAAACGCCTCACTAGCTCCAACATGAATGACTTGCATTTCATTAGATGGAAGACATACATAAAATAAATCAACACTACTTGAGTCCAAAAATACGTGATAGCAATGGGCCTTTACCCCAATTAGAGCGTTCAGCATTCATCAAGGTGTTGGAGAAGATAACGGTTGAAGGTTGCCATGCTTGGTATTATTAGACAAATAAGAAAGAAAACAAACACGTGTATATGTGGAGTAGTGCATACATTGCTTTCTTTCTTCTTCTTCTTCTTCTTTTTTTTTTTTCATTTTTTTTTCTTTCAAAAAAAAAAAATTTGGAGATAAAATGTTTAGGAAAAGGGGAAGTTGCCCTGATTTAAGGTCAGAGGATGCAAGAAATCTTTTTCTTAAGAGTAAACTTACATATAACCTATCAATAAACATTATTAACAGGAATGGTATTCAAAATCTTTTGTGGACACCATTTTTTTCAATTCTATCTACCAGTAGAGCCACCGCTCGATGGGAATGACATCAAATTTTTTCTATTCTCTTCCCCTCAAATTACCTGAATCTCAAAAGTTACTGTCATTGAAATTGGAACCAAAAATGGTTAGGAGAACTAGAAGCATGAATAAGATAAGGAAGGAAAATGGAAAAGAAGACCACACATTCAAGGCTTCGGCTACATTGTATGCTGTGTAGAAGCAGAACTTCAAAAGTGTACCATCCATAAAGGGAAAGGGTCCATCCAAAACGCCAAATATTGAAGCTCTGCCAACTTATGTTGATTCCAAATATTAAATCTCATCATAAGACGGGTTGCAAGTTGCAACATACATCTACTTCTTCATATATAAAGGCACAGCCCTAAGAGTAAAGAAAGGTAGCTGAAGCAGAAAATTTCATGGCAGCAAAGTTCACCTTCCAATACAGACATTTGTAAAATGGTATAGTTTGGACCAGATATTGTTCATCAAAGATTCCAACCTTGATATTCATAGACCAGAAAATGAATACACAATTTTATTAACAAGGAACAAACAGCTTATCTTACAATTTCATTTCTAGTCACAACACAAGGGAATATAATTAAGTTGGAGAAACAATGACAAATTTCAAATGGGTAAAAGTAAGAACTTCCTGTACAAGATGGAGATCACAAAGCATGAATGAACCAGCATCAAGACTGGAATGAATGGATTTGGGAGCATAAGAGAATGCTACCAGTTCTCCTTAACAATTTTTGACTTTTCAAGTATGAATTTCCCTTCCTTGTACTTCTGGGATGCTTCATAAGCCTTTTCATACTTCCAACCCAACACTTCACGGCAATCACCACAAAAAACATCAGCAACTGTGTGGAGGCCAGTCATGAGACGCCTGTCTTCTTTTGGCCCAGTGAAAATATTCATTGCATGGGAAAACAGAAAAGCTCGGCTGTTTCTCCCCTAATTATAAAAATCATGAAAAGAATATCAGAAATCAGGGAAAGCTTAAAGTAAGAGATAAAATCATAAAAGTGAAATGCAAGTTTAAATACCAAGAAAAACAACCAAAACTCTTTAGATGGAGAATATGTATGACAAAAAAAGATCCCCTGGAAAGGTTTTCATCTAAGAAAATAACGAGAAAACAAAACAAAACATACAGACAATCTTTGTTATATATGGCTTTTATGTCAATAAAATCATTATTTAAAATTAAAAATAAGATATGTTCAAGGTAGAAAATCTTAATCACCTACATTCCTCGACATAACCCATCTCTTCAACATTGCCGTTGTCTTCCCACCACATTTGAAATGCAGTTTTCAACAAAAAGCATCCTCACTATGATGACAACCATAAATCAAAAATCACTGTGACAGTCACTGCCAACAGAAATCTATAGCGACTGTCACTTTCTGTTCAGGCAAACAATTGATAGTAAGCATGTCCTCAGCATGCACAACTTAAATTGCCACTTACCACCATCAGTCTCACTCTACTACTTCCACCACAAACTATCTGGTATCTATAAAACTCATTACTCACTAGAAGTAGAGTGTTTCATTCACTCTACAAAGCATGTAATCATTAAATTAAACTTCACCCCACACTCGCAAGTCGGGTTTAACGGGGAGTGATTTTTGATTCATACATAGTATGGAATAAGAATCCTTCATCAGTGGTTGTGAATGACCAATTTTTTTCAATCTTTATGATTTGCTCTTACGGAACCGAGGTCAAAAAGATTGAGAAATAGAACCATATGATTTGATTCGTTCTCAATAGACACGAGATGATCACCGGTGATCCTTTTGTTGACGGATGCTCCTATTATACTCGTACTCGTAGTCTCTGAAGAATGAGAACCAACTATGTAGCATCTAACTCGAGAATTCAAGTTCGTTTCATACTGTTAAAGAAAAAGAATAAGGAATTATCCAAATTTAAGCCTAAGATTGAAATGAAAAAGCAACTTAATTCCTTTTCAAATTTGAACATATGGCCTGAGTTCATTGTAATCCATAACGGTATTAAGAAATGTACATTTTTGGCTTTAGAAATGGGCTCTAGTGAGTCTAGTCACATTACTGATTAAACCATAGATTTCCAGTGCTTCACCTCATTAACAGAACATGAATCCCATTTTTTTTTCCTCTCCTGAAATCACCTTTAGAATTTCTGCACTTTACCTTTCCTCGTAACAAAACATTTTAATAGTAATGGCACCCACAAACCATCAAATTCCGCTACCACCATACCTTCTCAATAAACCGGAGGAGGAGGATATGGAGGTGGAAAGTGAAAATAAACAAAAGTCAGAAAGGGTTTTTTTTTCAAGTGACAGTGTTATTGGCACTGATGACAAACCATCATCCAGCAAAGAAATCAGCAATAAAATTCACATCATTTACACATAATATATAAGAATAAGTAACATTCTCATCAAAAACTCCAGTCCCCATAAATAATCACCCAGAAAAATAAAACACAAAGAAAGAGAGAGAAGAAAAAGATGCTTCACCTGAAAAGCCTTAGAAATTATATCATCATGGCGTGAGACATGGTTTCTACAATTACAGCAGCTGTACAAGCGAGGCCCTATCAGTTCCGCCATGAATTGGTGAATTTTTTTGTTTATTTTTTTCAGATTAAACACCTCACTGCTGCAAATAAACCAAATACAAGTCACCCTCTATAGCAGAATAAGGGTTTAGAATTTACAAATGTATCAGATGAAGAAAACGGGTCAGATTCAATAGAGCTAATGGAAGGAAAAGTAATGGAATTTCTTTACCTACAAACAAGAAGCTCAACAACGATGACCCAAAAGTCTGAAATAACAAGATAAGAAGAAGAAGAAGAAATGGCGTTAGCGTGCAAGAATAGACTACAATTAATTGAACACAAAGTTGAGTGAGTATTCCCAATTAGGACTTAGAAAATAAAAGATAAATGATGTTGTCATCATATATAAAAGACAAGGCTACTTAAAAGAGAATAAAAAAAGGCCAACACTATGCATAATATCATCATAAATGTTTCAAATGATTAAAATAAAAATAAAATAAAACCCATTTGATTTAGGATATAGATAGTACCGGCACAAAATCCTTTAGCATGAAAAGTCAGAGAAGATGAAAGTTGATGAGGATCTGAGCTGTTAAAAAAACCTAACTTTGATTTCTCCAAAATAAAGTTAAAATAAATTAATAAAAAATAAGAAAATTATTATTCGTTGCTTAAGAATGAACCAGAATTACTTCTTTTTGCGAATTACTTGAGCGAATTAAGAAACCGTTAATCAGAGAATTAAAAAAGGAGAAGCAAGTGGAACTCACTCACCTTGAGTGTGGGCTCAGGGATGTCTGTGTTGCATGTTTGAAAGTGGAACTCAAATAATATATAACTTGGGGTTTTTGTGGACATTACATTTGGGTCCGTTAGATGGTTATGGCAATTCCACGCGCGCGAACCAGTATGTAACCACGTGCGCTTTTTCTGGGGGCGATGGCTAATTTATAAACTTAAGTAACCGATACCAAAACCAAAGCGGTGTAACTGCGGCGCAATCTCGGTACTTTAAACACGGGTGATTTTTTTTATATTATAAATTACATCCATATAAGTAGGGGTGAAAGTGGGTTCAAATTTTGTCCCAAAAAATACAAGTGTACGTTAGAAAATTTAAATTTGGTCTGGCTTAAGTCTAGTATGAGTCTAACTATTATTCTGATTTGTCCCGATTATAAAAAAATAAATGATCTGGCTTGGTCCGTTAACCTGTTAATTTTTAACTTTCACACAGAATCATGAATCAACTTTACAAAGTAATTAGATTCTGTTGCTACACCAAAAATCATAATTTTAACGTGCAAACAGAATCATGAATCATAATAAAACTCATATAATATGCAATTAAGTCATTTTTAACTTTTACCAAAAAAAAAAGTCATTTTTAAAAACAAAATGCTCAAACTAAATAACATATATTTCATCAGATCCATCAAACAAATCCATATTATGTAAACTAAAATAATTACATGAATCCAACAAACACATAATGATGCTTGTGGTAAGTATAATCTCTCACAAAAATCTTTTAATATATTCATATACACAATCTAACATGTTGATATGTTGGTTCTTCCTATATAAGAAATAAAGTAAGATTTCAATTAAAATATAATCGAATATAATTAAGTTATAAATAATTGCAATTAATTAAATTTATATCTTTTATTTTTTCTTTAAGACATACTTACTTTATTTTATTTAAAATAAATAGTACAATATAGGTCGGTCTGTAGGCTTATAGGTCCGGCCTTTTAAAAGTGGGTCTGCGGCCTTTTTATTAAAGATGTTTTTTTAAGGCCCAAGCCCGGCCTATTACTCAAAATATACTAGGTTAGGTCTGATCTGATGTAAGCCGAGCTGTAGGCCCCTATAGGCCGACCCGACCCAGTTTCACCCCTACATATAAGTGTATCCTCTTATATAAAAAAATATTATATTATTTGAGAATCATCTATTTATTGATAATGAGATAAGAAAGAAAATTTGTAAAAATTCTAAATGAATAATTATAATTGTGTCATTTTAAATGAATAATTATAGAGAGTTGTATAACCATAATTATAATTGAATAACATGATTAGATGACTAATTTTATACATCCACTCTCATCCTACGTGAAAGTCAATTCTGTTTGGAACGAATTCAGATTCAGAATTAAAACTTTAAAACATTTAAAACTTAAATACGAAAAATCAAACATATATTGTCATCCAACCTGCTTAATTTCCCTGCAACAAGTGACTGATCATCATTTGATAACACCTGTGATTTTTTAACAACCAGCACAATGACTGTTTCTTATGCTTTTGTCCTAACAATATAATTGTTTTTTATTTTGACCTAAAATAGTTGTATAGGACCAAAAAGCTTTAAAATAAGTTGTTCAAATAAAAGATAAAATTATTGAAAAGATAAATGGGCCCGAAGTTTATTAAATAAAAACTAGTTAAAGTTTTTTCTATAAAAAATAAACAAAATCAAAGTTTGATTAGTTATTTAAAACAAAAGTATAAATTATTCGGTTATTCTATTGCACTTTTTTTTGTTTTTTGTTTTTGGGTAAGAGCATTGGAAGTTTGGGCAGTCTCAAAGCAGCTAAGACCATATAGTATTGGATAAGATCTGATAGTATAAGACCTGATTAAATTTTAATGTTATCATGTTTTTGGTATGGTATTGTATAAGATAATATCTTCTAATATTTTAAAAATTAATATATTAAAAAAATTATTTTAATATATTAATATTGAAATGAAATATTAGTTCTTGAAAATTGTACTTGTAAGCAATATTAATACATCAATCTCTCACCCTTAGGCCGGATTAAGTTATGCATCGTTTTGATGTATCAAGGGATCCTGCTGTATAAGCTTATATTATACGATGATTACACCAAACAATTGAAAATATCATAACGTATAATATAAACTTATACTATCATGTCTTATATGTCACATAAAAAAAGCCCTTAGTATCGAAGTTAATATGTTTATAATTATCTACTTTCACATAATAGAAGATAATATATCCTATGCTAAGTTACACGAAAGCCGAAGCCCACTCTTAAAAAAAATGACAGCATAATTATTAAAAAATTTATGACATAAGATACAAGTCCACTATTAAAAAAAATGACAGCATAATTATTAAAAAATTTATGACATAGGATACAAGCCTCCTTCAATACGAGACTTGTAATTTTTTTTTTAATACCATTTCCGTTTTATTTCTTAAAAAGGTAGAGAAAAAAGACTGAAAAATGTATTTTATTTACTTTTAAAATAATATCAATATTAGATAACAAGTGACTTAAGAGTTAGTATAAAATTTTAAGTATGTGTCTACGTACTTAAAAAAAAAAAAGTTTTAAGTATATGTCATCCATTATACCATATTACAAAATTTTATTCGCAAAAGAATATTTTTTATTTTATTTTATCATGAAACAATATATAAGGTTATTATAATGAATTTGGTGTTATTATATCGGGAATTTATATGTATTAAATGGTAGTATCATAATTTTTTTGGTTTTATACATTAGTCACTAGATAATTAACAATCCAAAAAATTATCTTGTGACTTAATCATTTATGTTTGTATTATATGGTACTATTTGTGTTGTTTCACAAGATCAATTGCATTCATAGTGACAAAATAAATATAAATGCTATATTTTTAAAGTAATTATTTTGGTGAGAGGGATGTGAATAAAAAGCCATATGAACTCAACTGAATTTTTCAAAATTAGTTTAAGAGTAAAATTATTTTCTCTAAATTATTTCAAGAACTGAACTATTTTTCTAAATTAGATGGATATTCTAAACTGAACTACTGTACCGGTTCAACAAAACACACACACACACAAAACGGAAACTGTGATGTTAACATAAATATCCTTGCAACTGAAGGTGACCACAAAACATTCCTATAGAAGCTTTAATTTCCGCAGACTTATGAGTAAGAATTATGAAATGTCATTGTCTCACAAAACCACCCACCTTAGCTTATTTATATCAGTATTATCAAATTTGAATCGGTAATCGATTCAATAGGGCTATTTAGTTAATTGGTTACCGATTTTATCAGTGGATCACTTCAACTGTATGAATTAAATATAATAAATATAAATTTAGAAGCATTTTAACTAATAATTAAAGTAAATTTAGTATAGGCTAGGTTTGGATCTTATTATTGGTATTTATCAAATATTTTATCCAAAAGTTCTTATAATTTTTTTTTTAAATCGATCCCGTTTAATATCAGATAAACCCAGTTCATGATCGGTTTATCAATTTTATACCGGGTTAAATACATAATTGATTTACCATTTTAATCGGATTGATTGGAAGTCCAACACTAATTTTTTCTTTCCTTTTTTATCCTGTTATTTTTTTTTCTTTTTCAATTTGACCCTCTCATTTACACTAGACCGGTCGAACTGACCGGATACCATTTTAATCGACCGATATAAATTCTTTTTATAATTCTTAGTTCTATGACATGACAAGATTTAGGCGCTCTTGATGGGCATAAATAAAAACGGAATGGACGAGTTGCAATGCTTGATACGTTATCAATTTTCATTCCCTTCTCCCAATTGTTATCTTTTCAGTCCTACCAAGCCCATGCTCGATTTTCGTGCTGAAATTTTTTTGGAATACATTAATATTTTTTTCTAAAGATGGATAAAGTGAAATAGATAGAAAAATGTAAAAAAAAGTTGTTTGGTCTTTATAACAAAATTTCAATTCTTATTTGAAATCAAGATTAATAATAGATAACCGGTTTTCCGAAAAAACAAAATGGACGAGTTGCAATGCTTGATACGTTATCAATTTTCATTCCTTTCTCGCAATTGTTATGTTTTCAGTCCTACCAAGCCCATCCTTAAGGAGAAAAGTAGATTCTTGTCCATTAAGCAATACATATTATATATAATTGAACAAACGCAATGTCTCCCACACTCAATAAAAAAATACAAGCAAGGAATCAGGATAATTCAGCAAATTTTGATTTAATTTTATGGGTTTCAGCACGGTTAGAAAAAATTAGATGTATGACCCATGTCAGCACGCATTTTGAAATATAAAACCCTAATTTTACATATAGAAAGAAGGAAATCTCCAAATCGTAGTACATATATGCCATCAATAAATCTGCTAGCATTTCTTGACAATCTTTGCCCTTTACATTATGAACCTCACTTACTTGAACTTTTGTCATGCCTCACAAGATCGTATGCTTTCAGCACGGGCATTTTTTATTTTTATTTTAACAATTTGTACCAACATAGGATTTAATAATAAGGTCGTAACGTGATAAAAATTAATACTTTGAGGGATCCAACTCTGTACGTATTTTCCGGCATGTGGATGAAAACACTGAGGTATGAGGCTCCTTCGCCTTTACTAAATGTTTTTATTTTTATTTTTTTATAATGTTTTTATTATGTGTTTATATATTACTTTCTACTAGTTTTAGTCTTTTAAAGACCAATATTTTAACTAGTAAAAAAATTTAAGGATTAATTCCTTAAAGAAAATAAGGATTAATAATTTATTGAATTGATATTATAAGAATAAAAATTCAAATGAAAAAATATAAAGATTAAAGAATAATTTTTTAGATAGGGATAAAACTCAAATCAATAAATTTTTAGTCCTTTGATATTTTTTCACATAAATTAAAAAAGTCAATATATAGTTTTAAAATTTTTTAAAAAATATAATTACATTTAACTAAATTATCCATTTACTCTATTAATATTTTCTCACTTACACTTGTCCAAGATATCAAGAACTAAAAAGTAGTATTTTTTAAAGGTAGATATGATACTATATGTTACACCGACACTGACATGGGACACGGGATATGACACGATACTCCGACACGTTAATTCTAAAAAATGTTAAACTTCGACACGTTAAGACACGTTTTGATATTATATAATTTTTTTAATTTATGTAGTGTATATTATATTTAATATTCAATAATTTAATAAAAAAATAAAACTAAACTTACGATACCAATCAATTTTCCAAAGAAACATAAGATATCTCAAATGTTTATATTAAACTCAATAAAACAATAACCGTAATCTAACGAGATTAATAGTTTGAACTCAAAATGCAACACAACATAATTTTTTAATCTTTTTTGAGCCTTTGCAACGAGTATTGGAGTGTCGGGAAGTGTCGGTGCTTCATAGATGATACTTACCATCAATTAAGTTACTACCTCCTAATGCTGTGGAACCAATGCAGAACATAAAGATTCTAGGATTTTGATGATAACAAACAAAGCATGGAAGAAAGGCTTCAAGTTGCAACAACCAAAGAGAAACAATCAACTAACACTCATGAAGTCCTTCAAGATTCAAGCTTCAAGAGAAGAATCTAAGTCCAAGAAATCTAAAGTAATATACTTCAGGACTTAGAATTAATTGTGAGGGTGATTGACTTCTTGTATGAGTAAGCTCAAACCTATTTCTGTTGAAGTACATGCATTCAATCATCATTTGATTACAGAAAGGATTTATAGCATCACGTATCTATAAAAGCATGTTTTCAAGATTCAATCAAGCAATTAAACATGTTTGAAAATAATTTAATATGCTTATGAACGTATTTCCAACCTTTCCAATGGAATCGATTCTTTATGAGAAAGAGTCGATTCCCACTCTCTAGAAAAGTTGGGAATCGATAATCATTAATTGAGAATCAATTCTAATTGCACCAGAGGATGAAAATAACAGCTATAAACGGTTAGTTTTGCAAGAATGGTTGTACAAAGGCTCATAGGGCCCTTCTATAAGTAGAGACCACTGTTTCATTGATTGAACAACTCTTCTTGATCATAATTCTTGTTTTAATTCACATCATTTGTTTATTTTCAATCATCTTAATCATAAATTCTCTTTGAGCTTTATTCTTGTGAGAGTGTCAACACCCATAGTTCTTCAACTTGTATAATCTGTACTTTGAGAATACTTAAGCCATTGTTAAACACCTCCATTTGATTTCTTAAATATTTAGGGGAGTGAACCCTTACACTTGAAATGTCACTAAATTCCTAAGAAAATTTGGAGTGTCAAGCACTCTCAAGCTTTATAGCTAGTGATAAAGTTTGATCAAGCGACTTCAGTCTGGACGTAGGTCACGGTGGTGGTGACTGAACCAAGATACATCTAGTTTGCAATTTCTGTAACCTTAAACTCCTTGCTATAGTATTGAAATTGTCTTTTTTTATTGTGCTTATCTATTTGCTTGCTTACTTTATTGATCACACACTTGCTCTCACACTTAGGCTTTTCCTTATTAAATGAAGAAGCACTCTTTAAAATATCAAAATAGACATTTTGCGAAAAAATCTTGTAAAACTCAATTCACCCCTTTTGAGTACCGTCATATGTAATCATGTTTTAGTCATTTGAGATATATATATATATTTCTCTTTTTTATTATGTTTTAATCACCACTATATTCTGGTTATAGAAAATATGGTAATACGAGATTTCTCCCTTTAGCTTACATAAAATTAAAAATAAAAAAGGTGGTAAGAAGTGAAAATGTTAATTGGTGCTAAATATAACCTTCTCTGTTTTTTAAAAGGGATAAATTATTTTACCTATCTTTTTTGGGGAAAGATATTATGACAACCAAGTTATGTTACACCCAATCAATCTCACCGTTAGATCGATTATGTTGATCCAACGGTTATATTTATTTTCATCTTTGTATGGTCATGATTTCTCAAATTTAAAACTTTATATTTATTTTCACCTTTGTATGGTTATGATTTCACATATTTAATACTTTCATTTTAAATATGGAGAATCATGACCATACAAAGATGGAAATAAATATAACCGTTAGATCAATATAATCGATCTAACGGTGAGATTGATTGGGTGTCACATAGGTGTAACATGACTTGGTTGTCACAATATCCTTTCCCATTTTTTTTCTTACCTATCTTTTTTTGGTGAGGTTTTTCTTACCTATATTATTTACTTATTTTTTGATACTAATGAATCATAAAAAGAAAAATATTAATAAATAGGAAAAAAGTATTTGTCCTTTTAAAATATGATCATTTTAGTTAAAGGGAAAGATATTGTAATAACCAAGTTGTGTTACTACATGTTACTACCAATCAATCTCACCGTTAGATCGACTATGCTGATCCAACGGTTATATTTATTTCCATATTTGTATGGTCATGATTTCCCAAATTTAATACTTTATATTTATTTCGACCTTTGTATGGTTATGATTTTCCATATTTAATGCTTTCACTTTAAATATGGGGAATCATAACCATACAAAGATGAAAATAAATATAATCGTTGGATCAACACAATCGATCTAACGGTTAGATTGATTGGTAGTAACACAACTTGGTTGTTAAAATATCCTTCCCCTTAGTTAAATCTAGTATTTTTATTTAAAATTTAAAATAAAAAAGTCACTTTCTAATATTTTTATTGTGTATTTTTTCTCTCACTTAAAAAAACAATTATTATTTTTGTTTTTTGTTGATATATCATATATATTCTCCACAAGATGCCATTTGGAGCGAGATTAAAATTAAGGGCTTAAAACTGAGGTTATTTAAAGTGAATCAGGACCACCATTTTTAGGTGGTCCCTTAGTATAAATAGGAGGGTAAAATGGGAAAAGTGAGAAAATAATAGGGGTAAAAAAGGAAAGAGAAAATTAATGTTGTGAGAGGAAGCACCAAAAGATTCAGTGGTCGTGGAGCATATTAAATTTTTCCCTTAAAACTAGCCCGTTTGTTTGGGCTTCTTAAAAATGTAATTTTTTTTCTTCCTTATTTCAGAAGTGTTTTTTATAAAAGTTAAAATTATTTATATTTTTATAAAAATATTTTGTTTTTGAAAAAATATTTGACTTTTGACTTCTGCTTTTTTTATAAGTTAAAATTTTTAATTTTTGAAAAAAAGTAAATTTTTGATTTTTTTTTGTGACTTCTACTTTTTTAAAAGGAGACATCCGTATGAACTAAAAATAAGAAGTGTTTTTTTTTTCCTTTAAAAAATCGGCTTTGAAGTAAAAAAAAATCTTCCAAATGGGTATGCTTTGAAGGACACCAAGCCCTAATAAATAATAAAAAAAGAAAGAGAAGTAAAGAGGAATATAACGGCGTAGCGGGAACACCGACCATTTTGTCACGTTTGACAAAAAAAATTATCAGATTGTCACGCGAACAGTAAATTTTCTCAGAATGCCACGCGAGATATTTCGCTACACTGTATAGCAAAATATGTTTGCAAATAATTCGCTACACAGTGTAGCGAATTATGTCACATCGGAATGCACAGTTAGTAAAAATGACACGTATCAAGCATGTAGTAATTTGTTACCTTGTGTAGCATATTATGTTCACGAAGGATTTTTTGACACGTGTCACATTTTTGTAGGAAGAAACTGACGTGACATAAATCACTACACTGTGTAGCAAATTTCATCTGTAATATGATCACGTGTCACGAAATTATTGGCCATGAAATTTGCTACTACTGTTAACGAATTATGATACGTGAAGTAAAAAATAGTGTTCACGTTACATTTGGGTAGATTTTTAAACAAAATGTAACATTTTAATCACTACGGCACAACCTCTGTCTAACAAAAAACAAATTGGGGTATATAGACTTCGGAGTTGAGGTTGTGTGACTTTTATGTGAAGTAAGTGTGTGTGTTGTGCAATATCTGAAACTCATCTTCCGCTTTTGCTTCCTTATACTTTTTTCATTCATCAGTTTCTGTCATGTCCGACGCTTACTGGAGATACGCCGAGTCCCGCCACGCGCCGTCTTCCATCGCCGGCAAGCGCTCCCGTTCCGACTATGGTATGCGATTTATTCCCTTTCTCTCTGTTCAATCCCAACCCTTCAATTTAGGGTTTCCACGCCCCGCTCTCTCTTTTCTCCTTCGTTAGGTTTTCTTATCGAAATTTTTAACGAACAATATATGAGTCTTTATTCCTGTTTGTCGAAGTCCATGTGTATGCCTTTTTACTCAGGGTAGTCATTCTTGGATGCTATAATATTCTCAATTTTTTGATGTGCCTTCGTTGTTTCTGTTTTGTCGGTTTTACTCACTCTTATTGAAATCATAGATTCAAAATTACTGCAATCATGTTTTTATCCTTTTCTTGACCCATTCCTTAGTTATAATAACATCAAGCCATAGCAATTTTGTTGCCGTTTTAACATGGCTTTAAGTTCTATCTGTTTTATCAATTGAGATCTAATTTCAGAATGGCATTATCTGGCAATTGAATAAATATATATTCTCACAACTTTATAATATGTACTTCGTTGCTCTGTGCTACTATCTATACATGATAGTCTGTAAGTGCACATCCCTAATTACTAATTAGTGAGTAGAAAGAATATTCAGTTCTGACCAATGTAAAACAGTGCTGGATCTTGTACTACTGCTTTTTTTCTGGAATTTACATGCTTCATGGCTATTAAATATATAAATAATAATAATAAATAAGGTCTGATTTGGGCAATCTTTTGGGTCTGTTTAATTTCAAAAATGTTTTCTTATCTTTGTTTTCACTTTTCATTTTTTATTTTTATTTTTAAAATTTTAAGAATTATGTTTGGTTTGCAAAGTTGAAACTGTTTGTGGTATCAAGTTTCAAGAAATGAAAATCATGGAAAGTATTTGATTAATATATTTGGGTTGACTGTGAAACCGTTTTAATGGATTTGTGTTATGATCTGGTGTTCAAACTGTTGTGAAGATTTCAAGTTTGATTCATATGATACTGAATTTAAGTGAGATAAGGAGTTGGAAATTGGGCAGTTTAGATCACTACTCACAAGCTAAATTTGCTTGTTGTCAGCAATAGAAAGTGATAAAGTGAGTAGTTGATATCAGCTAATGTTTGATGAAACCCAAAAGTCTGATGATATTGATAGAAAGAAACAATGGAGACTGAGCTCATTGCACTGCCACAAATTCAGAAAACAAACCCAAAGAGATACAAATCAAAATAAAAGAAAACTCATAACAGATAGAAAACCCATGAAAGAACCCCGACACCCGGCCTTCCAGAGTCTCAATTCCCCTACCAAATCTCACTATTGAGTATATGCGTACCCCTCCTACCCCCTCTCCCATCCTTTTTTAATTTCCCCACCCATTCTTTTTTGCACATTTTACCCCTCCCCACTCTTGCTTTGCTACGTGTCCTCTTTGTTAACTTACTCCCCTCTTTTTTTTTTTTTGTTCTGTTGCTCAACTTCCTTGTCTATCAATACTCCCCCTCCTGGATTTGTCTTGTCCTTAAGGTGAAGGAAGAGCACAAGTGTGAGAGAATTATGTGACGCCCTATAGTCCATCAAGATTTTTAAGCCGTATGAATGGCTAGAAAATTATGGGACGCCCTAAAGTCCATCTAGATTTCCATTTTCTTTCCATGAACCTCACCCGACAACTTCAACGAATGGCTGGAAGTGAGACTCACAATATTGTGGACGCTCAACTGAAGAGTCTCACTGTCCTCGATGCCTTCACCATCGCAGAGCTGCCCTTCACCTTCAAGCTCAAGTTCAACGGTGCCCACCAACATGATGTGGAGGTGCTGGTTTTGGCAGACCGGGTCTGGTGAAAAAGGAGCATCACATCTGAAGCATAAATTCTTACACTGGTTGTCATTAAGCTTCTCTGGCGACAGATACTCGAACCTCAATTTTCTCCTTTCTCCGTCTCTGTTGTTCATTTTTGCACCTCCAATGTTTGAGGTCACCCCTTCTATTTGTTGCCCTTTATCCGAGCCATTTCCCACGTTACAATCAATCCTAATTTGGTTAAACTTCATGGGCCAGATATGTCGGGCCCATTTTGCGTCTCAGTAGCCTTGAAACTGGGCCTTGTTGTTATTAGCTTGATTCGTAAGGGCTAGGTGGGTATGGTGCCCACCCATGGATCCAGTCATATTTTCGCTCCTTCCATGTGACAATCGGATCCCGACCTCTAATCTTCTCCTGCTTTTTGACCCTTTGTGTTAGGGTCATCATATGACCCAAATCAGTCAAGTCATGGGGACGCAACTCAGCTGTTACTATCGCACTTTCTCAATCTTATTCTTCATCTTCTTTGTGTTCTTCTTTGTTGTCTTCCTCTTCTTCAACCTCTAATTCTTTCTTTGATTTCTTCATATTCTTTAGTTTCTGCCTCTTCTTGATCCTTCTCGATAAGCATTGCCACCATAATTGAGCTTCTTCTTGACTTCGACAGTTGGAGTCTCCTTCTTTAACCACACATCTAGATATTTTATCATTTTTTTGCATCATTTCTTTGACTTCTGACATGATGGCTTTCTCTAGTGTTGCAAGATGTACCCCCATGGTTTTAACTCCCTCAAATATCTGAATCAGAATGTAACCCCTAGATTGGAAGTGCTATGATACCAAATTGATGAAACCCAAAAATATGATGATATTGATAGAAAGAAACAATGGAGATTGAGCTCCTTACAATGACACAAATTCAAAAAACGGACCCAAATAGACACAATCAAAATAAAGAAAACTCAACAGATAGGAAACTCATGAAAGAACCCAAAGACTTGGCCTTGCAGAGTCAATTCCCCTCCCAAATCACTACTGAGTATATGCGTACCCCTTCTACCTACTCTCCGATCCTTTTTTAATTTCCCCACCCATTCTGTTATGCACGTTACCCGTCCCCCCTCTTGCTTTGCCACGTGTCCTCCTTGTTAACTTACTCCCTTTCTTTTCTTGTTCTGTTGCTCCACTTCCTGGTCTATTAATTTTCAAGAGTCGAAATGGTCATAGTTGTCAGTAGCAGTTAGCGGCCAACCCCGAAAATGGTATAGCGGTGTAGCGGGTAGCGGTATTGTCGCTACGGTGAAGTATTAATTCCACATATATTATATTAATAGTCAAGAAACGAGGCAATACCACTTTTAGTATTAATGCTCAAACATAAGAAGTCACAAAATCAAACACATAATTCCGCAATCATTGTCAAATACAAGGAACATAAAAAAGGATCCAAAACTAAACACAAATGAACAATAAAATTGTCAAATAGTCAAGTACAAAAAGTGAACTAATGAAGAGAATCATCATCATCTTCGGATTCTCCATCAAATTCCTACATGAGAGTGGTGTAGCAGGTAGCGGTATTGCCACTACGCTATGCCGCTACCTTCCGCGCCGCCACGGTAGCAGTTTAGCAGTGCTACGGGCCGCTACTGACAACCTTGGAAATGGTGTTGGGATTATGATCAATTGAAGTTTCAAAGATAAAGTCGTTGATGTCAAAAGGAAAGGCGACATGATTATTCTAATTAAGCTTGTAGTGGGTGAATTAATTTTGAATATCCTTAGTGTGTATGCACCCCAAGTTGGGTTGCAATCAAATGATAAGAACCAATTTTGGGAAGACTTGGAGGAGGTTTTGAGAGGGATACCTTGAGAGTAGAAGATTTTCTTGGGAGGAGATCTGAATGGTCATGTTGGTAAAAGTAGTGGAAGTTTTGATAGAATTCATGGAGGTTTTGGCTATGGGACAAGAAATAAGATTGCAAAAGATATCTTGAACGTTGCCCTAGCCTACGATTTGATGCTAGCGAACACCTTTTTCCAGAAAAGGGAGTCACATCTTATCACTTATCATAGTGGCCAAAATCATAGTCAAATTGATTTCTTCATGGCTAGAAGAGAAGATAGAAATTCTTGTGTCGACTGCAAGGCCTACCCTGGAGAGTGTGTCGCTACGCAACATAAGCTGGTAGTTCTAGAGGTTCAATTCAACGAAGTATCTAAAATGGGGAAGAGGGCTCAGAACCCAAGGATAAGATGGTGGAAGCTAAAGGAGGAAAAACAATTAGAGTTCAAAGAAAGAATGTTGCATGAAGGACCATGAGAGTCTGTTGGAGGAACTAATGAAATATGAAATGAGATGACTATGTATATCCAAAACGTGGGAAAGAGGGTGCTAGGAGAAAGCAACGGAATTGGATTCCATACAAAGGAAACATGGTGGTGGAATGGAGAGGTGCAAGAGACAATTAAACAGAAAAAGGAATGCTTAGATCTTTGCATAAAAGTCCCAATGATAATAATTTGCAAAAGTTTAGATTGGCGAGAAAAAATGCAAAAGAAGCAGTGCGTGAAGCTAGAGGTAATGTTTTCGCCGATTTGTATAAAAATCCTGAGAGCAAGGATGATGAAAAAGGTATATACATGCAAAAATGAGCGATAAGAAAAATAAAGACCTCACCCAATTTAGATGCATCAAGGATGAAAACCAATAACTTTTTAATGGGGATGCCGATAAAAGCAAGGTGGGCTTGGAGGATGCTTATGATGATCTGAATAGAAGATTTGTGTGCATAATCAATACACATGAAGTCAAGGAGACTTTAAAGAGGATGGACACTAATAAAGCTTTGGGACCTGATGATGTACCTATTGAAGTGTGGAGGGGCTTGAGGGAGGTGGTAATGAATTGGTTGACTAATGTATTCAATAAGATTCTTCAAACAAATAAGATGTTTGATGCTTGGAGGAAGAGTGTGCTTATGCCTATTTACAAAAACAAGGAAGATATCCAGAATTGTTTTAACTATAGAGGCATTAAGCTTATGAGCCATACCATGAAGTTGTGGGAGAGAGTTATTGAACATCGTTTGAGAAGAGAGACCAAGGTTTCTGTAAATCAATTTGGATTCATGCTAGGAAGATGTACCACATAAGCTATTTTCTCGATGTGTCATAGATCTTGAGAAAGTATACGATAGGGTCCCAAGAAAAGTTTTATGGTGGGTTCTTGAGAAGAAAAAAGTATCATCAAAGTATGTAAATGCAATCAAGGATATGTATGATGGAGCTACTACATGTGTGAAAGCTTGTAATGGAACATCAAGTTATTTTCTTATTACAGTAGGTATACACCAAGGTTCGGCTTTGAGTTCTTATCTCTTTGCCTAGTGATGGATGAACTAATAAAAGACATTCAAGAGAAAGTGCCATGGTGTATGTTTTTTGCAGATGATATTGTGCTTATTGATGAGACCAAAGACAGTGTTAATAGGAAACTTGAATTTTGGAGAAGCACTTTGGAGTCTAAAGGTTTCACATTAAGCCGGAGCAAGATTGAGTATATGAAGTGAGTTTTCTCTGGTAAGAGATGGAGATCAAAGACCCCGTGCATCTATTTGGTTAAGAGGTACCTAAGAAAGATGCTTTTAGATACCTGGGATCAATTTTGCAAAAAGGTGGTGAGATTGATGAGGATGTAAATCATAGAATTAGAGCAGGATGGATGAAATGGCTGTGTGCATCTGGGTTTTAGTGTGATCGCAAAATTTGTCTTAAGCTAAAAGGAAAATTCTATAGGACAGCAGTAAGGGCTGCAATGTTATATGGAGCTGAATGTTGGCCACCACATAGGCAACACGAGCATAAAATGAGAGTAGCAGAAATGAGGATGTTAAGGTCGATATGTGGTTATACGAGGATGGATAAGATAAAAAATGAAGATATTCGACGAAAGGTAGAAGTAGTACCGGTAACTGAAAAGATGAGGGAACATAGATTGGGGTGGTTTGAGCATGTAATGAGACGGCCCCTGGATGCTCATGTAAGAACAAAAGTTTGTTACCAAGAGCTCGACTCAAAGAGAGGTAGAGATAGACCGAAACTTAACTGGAGAAAGGTAGTTAAGCTAGACTTAATGTAGTGGGATATAGATTGGCGGACGGTGTGTCTTAAGACAAAATGGAAAAAAGCTATAAGTAGGGTGGAAGGTTAAACCCGTTGTTATTCATGTGTTCCATATGGTCTCTTTTTGGTTCTTTTCCTCTTCAATCCCCCCTCTCCTTTCCCACTTCTTGTCTTTTATCTTATTTCCCCCTTCCCCAATTTTTTATTTTAATTTTTATATATTTATTTATTTGTATTTTATTTTTTAATCTCCTTTCATTTATCATTGGGTTCATCTAGCACATACCCCAATTAACTTGGGTTAAAGGTCTTGTTGATGTTGATTTGTTAGCTATATAAATAGTTAGCAAAAAAACTTATAGAATATCTACATTCGAACTATACCTTTCTAATTATTTATTTTTAACTATAAAGACATAGTCTTACATTATAACGTATTTCGTAATTGAACATCACTACCAAAAGAAGTGCAAAGCAAATGAGGTGCTATTATTGCTGGTTATCATAACCGATTTGCCATCACAAAGAGTAATGAATTTGATGATCTTAAAACTAGAGATACATTACAGGGGATAAAAAGTGGTGATGCCCCCTCTGCTAATTTATCAAGAGTTTTTCGAAATGATGTTTTCATTTTTTATTTTATTTTTAATACAAAACTTGCCATGACGACAGCGATATAGCTCTAAGCCTGGATTTGGTGTTCTTGATCTTACCCTTTTTTATGATCTTATATCAAGAGCGCATGCTATTTTAGGTAGTTCTGTCTAATTACCTGGTGAATCTTTCTTATTCAGAGATATACAATCTTCAATAGCCAAGTCAAACTGTTTCAAATTCAATATTGTCTTATTGTTAGACTTATATCTTGATATACTAATTTTCCTCAATCATGTAATTTTAATCTTCTTCCCTTCATTATCATCTTGCAAATGATTCTACCTTGCTCTTCCTGTTCATTGACATAAAATATTGCTTAATTTTGAAGATGTCTCTGGCGTTCATGACTTGCCCAGTTACTATCCCCATGATGATGATAGAGGAGGGCTCCGAGTAGTTAGAGATACTGAATCCCTTGATGCATCCTACGAGCGTTACCTCCGTAGTGTGGTATTAGTTATTTATTCTGCGATCAAATTGCTAATGATATTTTTCTTGTTATATTATGGCCTTAATTGGCTTGTTGAATTTATAGGCAACTAGGGTCTATTTACTTTTCTCTTGTGTTTGTTATGTATATGGATAGGATAGAGATTTGGACAAGTGGATTTTTAATCCTTAAATTAAAGCTAGAATAATTTCCAAATAAATCTGTTTTAGCATCAAATCCCTGTCCTGTCACACCGAGCATGTGATGGGATAACTTATTTCACTGGATAGGATGTCCCATTCAATCTTGTTTTATCACGAGATAAGTCTGGTGTGTTAAACATGCCTATATGTTTAAGGCTAACATATGTACATGTTTCAGCAAGTTTCTTCTTATGGTCCGGGACAGTCTACTAGAACTTTTGGTGGGCGAGTTCCCAGCCGTTCTATTGATGATTCACATGTCACAAGTATTGGGGGAGTAGATCGAGGAACAAATGCAAAAGACAAAATCCTGGGATTCAGTAGTGGAAGGGATGACTATTCTCTTCCACCTGATGCTACCAGTACACTATTTGTGGAGGGTTTACCTTCCAACTGTACGAGACGGGAAGTAGCTCGTATCCTTTCATATGTTTCCCCTTAGTTTAATACTTTTTATTGTAGATTTCTGCTTCTTAACTTGGAGGTACAGATATTTTTCGTCCTTTTGTTGGCTACAAAGAAGTCAGACTTGTTAGCAAGGAATCAAGACAAGTAAGTTTACTCAAAAAGTAGAGAATTACTATTATTTGCATTGGTGGATTTTTGACTGAGATTATGTGCAGCCTGGGGGTGAACCATTGGTACTTTGTTTTGTCGATTTTATGAGTCCAGCTCATGCAGCAACCGCCATGGAAGCATTGCAGGGTAAGATAACTTTTTTCTTGTAATGACAGCCTCATGCATGTCTTGTTCAACCCAATGTGTTCCATTTCTTTATTCCCTTCAACATGCTGAATATAGAGAAATTCCAGTAGAACATTTTTCTGGAATTTCACCAACATTGAGTGTGCTAGAACGAACTGTATATTCGATTTCTTTATGATTCATGCGCCTCTCGTGTTAGTGCCTCAGGAGTGTGGGACTGCTCCTAGATAATGTACACAGGATTGGTTTTTGGTAATAGATAAAATGGGTTAGAGCTGGGTTTAGGATGTGACTGCTGCCTTAAATGTGCTCAGCGGAAATGAATAAAGAAATTATTGCAAGGATATTATGTAAGCATCTGGATAAGAGTGGTGAGTCCTACTTGGCGGTGTTCATGATGAATGGAAAAGCGGCATTATATTTAACCTTATGCGATATAATTCCTTATCTAGTTCTCCTTTCTTGGGGGGATGGGAGCTGGTTTGGCTCAGATGAAAATGACACTAGTTTGGAAGGTTGGAAGTTTTTGCTTTCTGTAAACCTAATGCCATCATATATATTATATACTCTTAACCATCTTTATCATTCTCAATAACTAAGCTGACACCCATATTTTATCATTGCGGGTTAAAAGTTTTGGGGGTTAGACTATGAATACCATCGGTTTTGACATTTCCATATCGTGGAGGTAGTCCCCTTCCTGGTTTTGAGTAATTCATCTGGGTAAAGCGGATTGCTTAAAGGCTCTTTGATTATATGGAATACTGATGGCTATGGGCCGGTTTGACCAAATACGTTCTCTTGGTTTAGGAGACTGACATGTTCATACGTCCTTCCAACTATTAGCAGTGTAAGGATTATTTCCTCAAAAATTCTTTTTTCATGTTACAATGTTTTATTTGTTCCTGCTGCATAGATCTTAAACTTGAGTAAGGTATATTCTTTGAATATTCTACGTTTCACTGAATGCCCAAAGGCGGAGACAGTCAAACTGTGGAGACTCACTGAAGGTTACTCAGCCTTCTTCCTCTTCCTGCTCTTACGTAGTAATGAGTGAGGCACTCGCATTTTCACGTATGTTGAATATTGGGTTTGAACGTTTTCAGATGTATTTCAGGTTTATTATGTCTTGAGATATAGCACACGTCTTATATCATCTGCCTGCTGACACCCTATTTCGCCGTCCAGACCGTGGCTAGTTGTTCAGCGTAAAACAATGAACCTTAATTTTGCAGGTTACAAATTTGATGAGCTTGACCGCAACTCGGTTAATTTAAGGTTTCAATTTGCTCGCTATCCTGGTGCGAGGTCAGGTGGCGGGCATCGTGGCAAGCGTTGAATTATGCAATCTACAGGTGATTAATACTATTATTTCGATCCGTTCACGCTCTGTTATTAATGGTCACTGGGGGCTGAATAAAAGCTTCAATATAAACGTTAATCGTGCTGAATCGTGAAACGACAATTCTATGTAGGATTCACTCATATTGGGGAGGTTATGATTATGAGAGGCAAGTGATCAGCCTTGGAGTCGAGAATTACAGTTGCTTTCGTTAGGAACAAGTCGAACCTTGTGATATTCGTATGTGGGGGCTCGCTAGAGATTCGGATTGTGCATTTGTTTGTGAAAGTTGTTTAACTTATTTAGTATAAATTCTTCAAATTGTCATGTTCGGTACAACTTTTTTTGATGGTGTTTCACTGCTCTTGCGAATATCTGGGAATAAGAAGCATGCTTTTCATGCATGTTTCTAGGGATCCTTTTAGATATCAAATACTGTTTGTCGATTGTTAATTTTGTTAGATCACTTTTGATAGTGGCTAATTAGACAAATATCGGTGCACTCATTCTTGCTTTGTCCAAAACCAACCTATCTGCATGCTTCTCTCATCTACATTTTTTCAGCTTAATATGATTTAATTTATAATTTGTCGTTTTAATATGAAATGTCTGTAAATTTGCTTTCCTAATTAATATTTTTCATTTTACAATAAAATCTTCTGCCATTCTTGAAAACATGTTCCTCAGACTGTTGAGGTATGACTTTTGATTCATGTATTTCTGTATTCCAAGTTGTCAGTGTTGGGTTTATAGATATGTATTTTTGGTGGGTTTCGTTTGTGGGACATGTAGTACTAGAGATGTCACTGTAGGCTTGTCTCGATCTCTCGATCTTTTATTAAAGTACTGGTAGTAATGACCTGCTAATCATAGCTCATAATAATATGATGATGAGAACGGTTTACATGTTTGTTCTGTTATTGTCCAAGTACAATATAAGTTATGTTTTCCATTTGACGAGGATGATAAAATATTGAAGGATGTTGCGCGTGTTATTAAGGCATTGTTCTATGAATTTGATCGTTGTTGGGTTTAGAAATTAATCAGACCTGATTTTACTTGTGCCGATTTCCAGCTGCCCCGAAGTACTGTTCATATAGATCTTCTGGGCCTGAAACTTTCCGAACAATGACACCTGGGTTTCTTAGTTGAGGGGTCCTAGGTTTAGCCGTGAAACCTTCTAAGCAAGCCAACTGAACCAAGCAA
>JAVKPL010008322.1:0-111393 GCA_032173675.1 Gastrolobium villosum | reverse complement strand
AAATCCCAAAGCCTTCATCACTCATGAATTGGATATCCAAGCATTATGAAGCGATGACTGGTCGGGAGGCATAGTGATCCTTGAATGTGGCATATTTAGCCGCTGTAGAGAAGTACTTGCCATGAAGACATGAACCTCGTGGCCTCTTGCGAAGTGGGTTAGTTGAGGAAGCCATATAATCAAGTGATGAAAAACCTACATAAGAAAATCTTACAAAGTTAGGTTCCAAAAAAAAAGCTCAGAATGATTGAAACTGTCATTATCCAAGTTACAGGATGAATAACATAATGTTACTAATGCTTTGAATAACACAGTGCGATGAGCAACAAAGAGAGATAGACATAATAGGGATATGCATAGGAGATTCATCTCCAGAAACATACAGGTCATCCAATGCTACAAATGAAATAGGGGTATGCACTAATAAAATAGGGGATAAGCACAAATGTGATGGTCACTAAAAGATAGTTCATAGCCGAATGAAGTGATGAAAATAAATATGGCAGGGAAAACAGATTGGATACAAAAACAGAAGCATGGACAGGCACACATAATCAATGCAGGATGCAAGATATCACAGAGCAAAAAAAAAAAATGTGCAAGCATCAAATTACAGAACCATTAGGCAGATATATGGTTTTTTTTTTTTAAAAAAAATATTACTTGAAACAGCCATATACAGAAAACTCAAATTGGGAAGAAAAACGGCTGAATAGAGAAATGTCATGCTTGATGGGAAAAGTTGGAAACACCAAATAGGCCAAAAAGAGTAGCATGCATCAAATTAGGAAATTTTAGGGATACATTTGAATTGGGGATTCATGAACCCTAAACAAACAAAACAACAAATCAGGAAAAGGTAAGACAATATAGTAATTTGATAATACCAAAACAACAACACAAAATTGGCAGAAATGCACAATACTCAGCCATCGTGTATTCAACATTTTGAGAGGATACATATACCGAATTGCACATAGAGCAATTGCAGAAGAAAAAATTATGCAGCAATGCTTTGAATAACAGAAAGATGATGAAATGCTTTGAGAGGGAAGAGGGAAGAGGGAGACGAACCTGTGCGTTGAGAGGGAAGGGGGAGACAAACCCGTGCGTTGAGAGGGAACGGTTCGCACAAGATTAGAAGCCAAGAAAAGAGTGGAAATTCCCAAATCGAAGGGGATAGACGCTTGGAACGGGTTCTCAATCTTGAGGGGAGGTGAAAGTGTTCAAGGCTCCAGGAAGAGAGGAGACCGATTGCTTTTTGAAAGTAAGGAGAAGAATAGACAGAAACGGCTCTTGTCGTGGATTTAAGACTGCTGTGCGCGTCGGGTAATCGATTATCATGAATTGGTAAGCGATTACCATTCGTGGTAATCGGTTACCAGTGTAATGGTAATCGATTACCAAAGGGTTCTGGGCAGATTTGAGGCTCGAAGCAAAAAGGAAGGAAGGAGGGGGTTTCATGTGACATATAACAGATATAGTTCTATGAATTTGATACATGGAAGATGTCCTTTTTTTTATATTATTAGACATATGGGATGTGAAAATAAATAAATAAAAAAAATTGAAGATTCAATTATGAGAACAAGTGAAGTAAATGAAGATTTAATCACATATATGAAGGATCAATGAGACCAATTTCTCTTCTTAAGTTATAGAATACTTCCTTTGGGAGCGGTTTGGTGAAGATGTCAGCCAATTGCTTTGAGGATTCCACAAACTCTAGGATACAATCTCCACTTTGCACATGATCTCTTATGAAATGATGTCTAATATCAATATGTTTAGTTCTTGAGTGCATTATGGGATTCTTTGTGAGATTTATGGCACTAGTGTTATCACACCTTATGGGGATGTGATCAAGTTCAACCCCAAAGTCCTTTAGTTGTTGTTTCATCCAAATGATTTGAGCACAACAACTATCGGCCGCCACATATTCGGCTTCGGCCGTGGACAAAGCCACACTATTTTGTTTCTTGCTATGCCAAGACACTAAAGAGCAACCAAGAAAGTGGCAAGTGCCACTAGTACTCTTCCTATCCAATTCGCATCCCACAAAGTCGGAATCGGAATAACCTATTAACTCACATGATGCACCCTTAGGGTACCATAATCCCATTTGTGAAGTGCCTACAAGATATCTCATAATTCTTTTGACGGCACTTAAGTGCGATTCTTTAGGATTAGCTTGAAATCTTGCACACATGCATACACTAAACATAATATCGGGCCTACTTGCGGTTAAGTAAAGGAGTGAGCCGATCATACCTCGATATTTAGTAATTTCTATGGATTTACCACCTTCATCCTTGTCTAAAGAACAAGATGTACCCATGGGAGTATCAATAGCTTTGGAGTTGTCCATTCCAAATTTTTTAAGTAACTCCTTGCAATATTTAGCTTGATTGATGAATATTCCATCCTTTTGTTGCTTTATTTGGAGACCAAGAAAGAAGTTGAGCTCTCGCATCATGGACATCTCAAATTCACTTTGCATAAGGTTGGCAAACTCTTCACAAAGGTGAACATTAGTGGCACCAAATATAATGTCATCAACATTGATTTGTGCAAATAATAGATGATCATTTTTCTTCTTTATAAAGAGAGTTGTATCCACTTTTCCTCTTGAAAATCATTTTTCTAAAAGAAATTTGCTCAATATTTCATACCAAGCTCTTGGAGCTTGTTTCAAACCATATGAAGCCTTTTTAAGTTTAAAAACATGGTTAAGTAAATCATGATCTTCAAAACCGGGAGGTTGATCAACATATACTTCTTCTTGAATAAATCCATTTAGAAAGGCACTTTTAACATCCATTTGAAAAAGTTTAAAATCCATTATGCATGCAAATGCAAGTAATAATCTAATAGCTTCTAGTCTAGCAACGGGAGCATAAGTTTCATCATAATCAATACCTTCCTCTTGATTATAACCTTTAGCAACAAGTCTAGATTTATTTCTAGTAATTATGCCATTTTCATCAAGTTTATTTCTAAAGACCCATTTGGTTCCAATTATTGGATAATCATTTGGTTTTGGCACAAGTTCCCAAACTTGATTTCTTTCAAATTGATTTAGTTTTTCTTGCATTGCCAAGAACCAATGTTCATCAATAATTGCTTCATTTATGGTCTTAGGCTCAATTTGAGAAACAAATGCTAAGTGATTACAAATATTTCTAATTGAGTTTCTAGTAGTTATCCCTTTGGATATATCACCAATTACCACATCAATGGGGTGTCCTCTAGCTACTCTCCAATCTTGTGGTAGATTGTTCCCGTCATTGATTTGTTGGCTTGATGTTTCTTCATTATTTGCTTCATCTTCTTTTTGTCTTTCATTGTTCTCTTTGCCATCCAAGTTTATGTTTTCCATGCTTTCAATAAGATCATTATCACAAGGTTCCTTTCTAGGCAAAGCATTGTTAGTCTCATTAAATACAACATGAATAGACTCTTCAATGACCATTGTTCTTTTATTATAGACTCTATAAGCTCTACTTGTGAGTGAATATCCTAGAAATATACCTTCACTAGCTTTAGAGTCAAATTTGCCAAGGTTTTCTTTTCCATTATTCAAAACAAAACATTTGCAACCAAAGACATGAAAATATGAGATATTGAGTTTTCTTCCTTTGTAAAGTTCATAGGGAGTTTTCTTCAAAATCGGTCTAATTAAAGCACGGTTCATAACATAACATGCGGTGCCGACGGCTTCCGCCCAAAAATATTTTGGAAGATCATTTTCATATAACATGGTTCTAGCAAGTTCTTCCAATACACATTTTTTCCTTTCTACAACTCTATTTTGTTGTGGAGTCCTAGGAGCGGAAAAATTATGTTCAATTCCATTTTCTTCACAAAAGAGTTCAAAATCTTGATTTTCAAATTCTCCACCATGATCGGTTCTAATTGAAACAATATTTGAAGATTGTTCATTTTGAATAAGCTTGGCTGGTCTCTTGAATGATTTAAAAGCATCACTTTTATATCTAAGAAATAAGGTCCAAGTATAGCGAGAATAATCATCCACAATGACCAAAGCATAGTAATTGCCACCAAAGCTCATAGTTCTAGTTGGTCCAAAAAGATCCATATGTAAAAGTTGTAAAGGCTTTGTGGTAGAAACAATATTTTTTGATTTAAAAGAAGCCTTTACTTGTTTTCCCATTTGACAAGCATCACAAACTTTATCTTTTTCAAATTTGAGCTTTGGTAACCCAATCACTAAGTCTAAGGATATCAATTTACTTAATTGACCCATGCCAATGTGTGCTATTCTTCTATGCCATAACCAAGAGTCATCTTCCTTACTAATCAAACATTTATCGTCATTTGAAGGCATACCATCTAAGTCTATCATATAAATGTTATCCACTCTATGACCATAAACTTAACTTGCCCATCAATTATACTTTCGATTTTACAAGAGGTTGAGTCAAAAATAACTCTATAATTTTTATCACATAATTGACTAATGCTAAGCAAGTTATGTCTAAGGCCCTCGACAAGTAAAACATTTTCTATAGAGAAGGAGGAAGGATTACCAACTTTCCAATACCGAGTATCTTTCCTTTGTTGTTATCTCCATAGGAGACATGTCCATGCTCTTTCTTTGTGAATGATTGGAATTTAGTTACATCTCCTGTCATGTGACTTGAGCAGCCACTATCCAAGTACGACTTGGAGCTTTTAGCCTTCAAACAAACCTTGGTTTCAGATTCATTTTTGTCCTCATTTTCCATGAAACATATATGTTGAGTTCCTTTGCTTGATTTCTCCGGTGGTCTCCCATCTTGAATGAAGCATAGGTTTGCTTCTTCCTTGGAGTCATCATCAGAAGAACTAGATTCGTCATCCCAAGCAAGATAAGCCTTCTTAAAGTTCCTTCTATCCTTACCTTGCTTCTTTTCATATTTGTCATTTTCTTGAATATTTGGACAATCTGATTTGTAGTGACCGGTTTTTCCACATTCATAGCAATTGATGGTGAGTTGTGAGGATCCTTCATCTTTAGATCTTCTTCTAGGAGGAAATGCAGATTTCTTTGAAAAATTCTTATTAAAGAATTTTCGATACTTCTTTACGAAGAGACTCATCTCATCTTCATCAAGACCATTTTCGGAATCTCCATCTTTTTCTTCATCCTTCTCTTTGCTTGGTGTTGAGGCTTTTAAGGAAATTCCCTTACTTTTCTTGATGGCTTGTTCCTTCAAGGTTATTCTAGCTAGCTCCATTTCATACTCTTGGAGCTTGCCGAACAAGGTTGCAAGATCCATGGTTTTCAAATCTTTTGATTCCGTAATAGCCGTCAACTTGGGTTGCCATTCCCTATTGTGCACACTTCTCATCACCTTAGCAATTAACTCAAGGTTAGTAAAAGATTTATCTAAAGCATTTAGATGAGTGATAAGGTGTGTGAATCTTTTTTGCATACTTTGAATACTTTCATTTTCATGAATCTCAAACATTTCAAATTCTCTAGAGAGTGCATTTAATTTTGTAAATTTAACATCACTAGTTCCTTCATGGGTTATTTGAAGAATATCCCACATTTCCTTAGCATTCTTACAATTTGAAACACGAAATTATTCATCACGACCTAAGGCATTTGTGATCAAGTTTTGAGCTCTAGCATTCCAATTTCCTTTTTTAATTTCATCTTCAGTATAATTATCTATATCCTTAGGAACATCTTCATCTTTTTCATTTTTTTAGTAGGTAGTGTATATCCTTTTTCAACTACACTCCATACTCTTAAATCGTTAGATTGAAGAAATATTTTCATTCGACTCTTCCAATAAGAATAATCGACGCCATTGAAAAATGGAGGTCTAGTACTAGAGGATCCCTCAAGGGGCATATCATGGTTCAAAGAAGCCATCCCTTCTCTTGAAGCGGTTAAGCTCTTTATACAAGAGTTCAAGCTCTGATACCACTTGTTGGACAAGTGGCTTCAATACTCAAGAGGGGGGGGGGGGGTGAATTGAGTTTTACAAAATCTTTTCGCAAAGTACATCCTTTGATGTTTTAAAGACTATCTCTTCATTAAAGTGATTTAATAAGAAATAATCTAAGTGTAGGAGCAAGAAAGATGAATAGCAAAGTAATCAAGCTAGTATATAAAGACAATCTAAAAAACAATTTCAACACTTAAGTAAAGAGATTAAGGTTAGAGAAATTGCAAACTAGATGTATCCTGGTCCGGTCACCACCACCGTGACCTATGTCCAGACTGAATCCGCTCGATCAATTCTTTTCAATAACTATCAAGCTTGAGGGTGCTTGACAAACCACTACAAAAAATAGGTATTTTGTGGGAGTCATATATGCAAATTGTGGCGGTCTTTGACCCCCACAAAAGACTTTTGTGGCATTCAAAGCAACCTCCAGTTTTACATGCGCCACAACACATTTTGTGGGGGCTTTGTGTGCAATGCCACAATTTGTTAAATTATTTTCTGGAGGTTCTAGACCTCCACAAATGTTACATCTTTTGGAGGTTCCAGACCCCCACAAATGTTATGTTTATGGAGGTTTACTAACCTTCACAATATGTTTGATTTTCTGTCACTCGTAGACCCCCACAACATTTATCATTTCTTGGAGGGTATAGACCTCCACAATCTGTTTATTATATTTAAAAATAAAATAAAAAATGAGCTTACGAGAAATGATTTTATTTGAATAGTAAAAGCATTTCAAGTATAAAATTATTTGTTATTTGAAAAAAATTCAAGCCACACTTAAAATTTACTTATCACAAAATGAATCTCATTAACCATAATTTATTTCAAAAACCAAACGAATTATCCAAACATATGTTGCTGAAGAAATTAATTCTTCCGCACCTCAAACTCGATTTTGACCTTAAAAGAAGGACATAATTCGAAGAATTTACAAGCAACCAGTTATTAGATTCTAGCATTAGCTCCCCATAAAATAAAAACTTTATTAGTAAAATGATTGTACTTGTATAAAGAATAATGAAAAAAAATATTATACAACTACCATAATTCATTTAATACAACGTGACTTACTTTTGCAAGTAACTCAAACCGACATCAGATTCAAATGTTAGCAAATAGATTTGTTATAATCATTAATGAATTGACTTTGGTAAATCTCATAATCAAACAGCACTTGGAACAAGGCAATTGAATTTCCATTTGAACCAATGACAAAGAATGGAAACCAAAGCATGGTATTTGGTGTTTAGATGGTTACTCATCAAGCCTGCGCTTCTTTAACACTACTACTTTGCTTGTCCTACTATCTGCATTCACTTCTTCCACTCCTGTCTCACAAAAAAATAAGAAACGTCAACACTACTTTATTAATATTTTCCACCACCTACAATGCACCTTTACCTTTGTTAACTATAATAGTTTATTCAATACACCTGTCACAGTAGACAATGCCTTCTGCTTCAGAGATTTTATGCCTAAACTGTGTCATAAGCATATATGCTTATCTCTCCATCTTCCATGGAACCCAATATCGAAATCTGTAAAATTGCTTTAATAATTAATTCAAGAACAACTATCATAATTAATTCAAGAACCAAATGTTCTAAGTTTCAGTTTAATAATTGCTTTGTTTTCAAATGGGTTTCTGATTTTCACTAAATCCACGTGTCTTGATTCTTTATATATTCTTAATTAATCAGAACATGAAAAAAAATTAAAATGAAAACTAAACTAATTGGAGTAAGAGTAAGAATAAAAGCGTGAAACTAAACAACTCCAATTAGTGTGCAGGAGTGTGACTACTTCTTTGATTACGGGGCAACAAACATCAAGTACGTCTTTCATGGATAAAGGAAAGAAGTAAGTACTCTGTCTTTATATGGATAATGTTCACCATATATGCCTCTCACCTTAAGATATTAAAACCCCTAAATCCTCTAAGGGTGCCTGTTATATATATATATATATATATATATATATATATATATATATATATATATATATATATTGTGAGAGTCATGCAAGGTAGAAAGATTGAAAAGGCTAGGAAAAGCCTTTAAGAGAGGAAACCAACCAAAGTTGTTATAGAGTGTTTAGTTTCATGGCCTATCATGCTCTGCTTATTTTCTTGTTCTGAAATTTCTATTTGTTATGAATGTCATTTATACTGTCACAGGTGTAACATGTAAGCATGGTATCCTGTTTTGTGTGTTCACGTGATAGATTTTATTATGAAGTGCTTTTTATAATGAAACAGATAGACCATGCTACTATATTTATTTTTGGATTAATGGTCATTGCTGGTTTCAACTTGCACCTTTCTCAGTAATAAATCCGAGCAAATCAAACATATTCTTACAATAGCACTTTAAATGACCTCAAATAAATCCAAATTTGTTGATGTAGAAAATAATAATGGCCTATAAATACTTCAAATAATGAATTAGATTAAATAAAAAAGAGAATAATAGTGGTCAGGCACTTTAATTTTGCCCCAAAATCTTAGACCCGTTAGGTTCTAACCATCCCCTATATATAACATGCCTAGCATTGAGTTTGTTTATTAGAGTTCATACATAACATGCCTAGCACTGAATGATTCTAACCACTAAGCGTTTTAACAACTTTTAGCACAACCAGTCATCCGCAATTTAACAGCAATACATAAATCAATAACCATTCTTCCAAAAACTCAAGAATATATACATGAATAACAAAATCCATTCTAGATTCCTTAGTTGATCCATCTATATGGTATAAACCAAAAATATATAAAAAAAGATAAAAAAATAAAAAATCATAAAATCGATTGAGATTCTGGTTCGGAGGTTGGTAGTGGGAATGAACAGAAGTAAGTAAAGTATATTAAATCAATTGAAGAGAAGACAGAGTACCTTGTTTTCGACATCGAAGGCTCTGTAAGCTTTGCTTCCAAGCTTAGATTTGAAAACAAGAACCCAACACAAAAGTATGTGAAGCAAAGCTGCAAGGGCGAAGAAATTAAGAAAATAAGAAAATTAAGAAATTAAGTATATTATATGTGAGTAGAGTACAGTACCATTTCCAACATGGGCGAAGATATCCCATATGTTTGGCATCCTTCCATCTTCACTTGCTGCACCTTCAACCTATCACATTACCCCAATTCCCATATATATATATATATATATATATATATATATATATATATATATATATATATATATATATGGTTTAATACTTAATCAGCAACAAAATCAAATTAATGGAGATTCTCGCATGAAAAGGAAGAAACGTAAAGAGAAGAACCTGATAAGCTGAGGTTGATACACCAAACACAAATTTGGGATGAAAATCATATCTGGTTAAGGTACAAGCAGAAGAGAGCACCGACACCAACACTGATGATATTAATAATTTGTATTAATAATTAGTTTCTCATATAAAAACCACGATTGCCATAACAACTACTTTATAATTAAACATACTCCACTATAAAATTGGAAATCTCTGCCTGAAGCCTCTATGGCCACACTGAGAGGTTGGTTTGCAAGTGCCTTCAATAGGCTCTGTTCATTGTTTTGTGGCACGTCATAATACCCACTAATGGTGACAACTTCAGTTTCTTCGTGGTTTGGAATAACAAGTGAAAGTTTAGTTATTACGTTATTGGAACTATATATATATATATATACACACACATGATGGCTATGTTAGACTTAATTTTCTAGCTTACCTTTCTCATCTCGCAAGCACCTTCCTCCATAATGTAAGGATAATCGTCTTCTTTATGGATTCCACCATTTTCTGCTATAAAGGAGAATGCATAGTTCATCAAACTCGTTATTCTCACCAACAATATCAAGCAGAAATCATAATAAAAATTAAAAAAAAATGAACTAGCAATTTGATACCTTACTAGAGATCTGAAAATTGGAACGGAATGCCAATTCGATGGACCTTCCAAGGAAGATCGACGGCTTAAATGGATCGATCGATGATGGGAAGACAGTTGCCATCACTGTCGCCACCGCCGGTGTTTCCATTCGTAGCTGCATGAAGGCAATAAGCGTTGAATGAATGAAAAAAGAAGAAGCTAAATCAGTTAACGGAGAACTCACACAAAATAAGAATTCGAATCAATGATGGTGAGAAGAGTAAGAACCAGGTTGGAGCAATCTCGAACTGAAAAATCATGAATATTAAATAGAAGAGATGTTAAGTCAATAAACAAGTAATGAACACGATGAGAAATTGAAGCTAAGTGAGTTACCCTAATCCAATTTTGGGTTTTGAAGCAGAGTCAGATGTTGTAGCGGCTGGCTAAGAGGAGAACGAGTGTTAGGGTCTCGAAAAAGGAGTGAAGAGGAAACTAGACTTCACAACAGTGAAAGACATTTCAACAAGTCGTATAGTTCACAACAATATTTTAAAATGCAACTTTTTTTTTTGGAAAAATTTTAAAAAAAAATTCTAGAGATTAATAATATGCAGAAAGTAAATAGAAATTATATATATATATAAAGCAATATAAACTTGAAAAACATAATAATAAATTATGGAGGTCTAAAATCTGTCAAAAATTACATTATTTAGTGGAGGTTTTTTTTACCTCCACTAGATAACCTCCACTAATCACCTGTTTTTTTGTAGTGAACCACAACTTTTCAAGACTTCGGGCTCTTGATGCCTTACAACTTTTCACTCCAAATTTTCTTAGGAATTTGGTGACCTTTCAAGTGTATAGGGTTCACTCCCCTAACTACTCAATAAATCAAAGGAAGGTGTTTAATAATGGCTAAGTACTCTCAAAGTACAAATAACACAAGTTGAAGAACAATGGTATATGACACTCACAATAATAAAGCTCAAAGAGAATTTATGATCATGAAGACAAGAATAATGCAAATAGGATGAGAATTAATGAGAAATGATGATCAAGAAGTGTGTCCCATCAATGGGAACAATAGTCTCTATTTATAGAGGGCCCCTAAGGCCTTTTTCCTATTCATTTTCGCAAACTAGCCGTTTTATAGCCGTTATTTTTGTCTCTGTACAGTAGGTAATCAATTACCATTGATTGGGTAATCGATTACCATGAAGGGTAATCGATTACCATGAAGGGTAATCGATTACCATAGTTGGGTAATTGATTACCAACCTGTTAGCAGGTTGGATTTCACCCTAACATGGTTTTCTCTTGATTCAAAACAATTTCAAATATTGTTTAAACAATTTATGAACATTAAAAAATATATTTTCATGTTAGAAATGTATTTGAATGTCAATCGATGATTTAATGCATGTATTTGAAAAATACTTTGAGCTTTGTTCACGTAAGGAATCAATTTACAAATAATCCTAAGTCCTATATATTATTTTGAGTTTGGACTTAGAGACTTCTCTTGAAGCTTGAGTCTTGATCTTGTTTGGACTTCTTTTTGATGGTTGCACCTTGAAACTTTCTTTCCATGCTTGTTTGTTATCATCAAAATCGTTGAACCTTTATTTTCTTTTCGTTGAGTGCATTGGTTCCACATTTCCCACAGAGATAATTTATAAAGTAATGATTATTTAAGTAAAGAGATTAGAAAAAGATTGATTTTATGATTGGGTTTGTAAAATAAAAGACAATTAAAGGAATGAAAACAGTAAACTAATTCAAAGGTATTAAGATGATGGATGATATATAGGTCAAGTTCAATTTCCCTAATATGGCAATACTGAAACGATGCTATAACAATGCTTTATCAATGCTTAATTAGTAACCGAACACAAAGGTATGCTGAGGCTTTTGACCAACCTGACATATTTACCCAATAACTAATTCTCATATCTCTAAGGCCAAATTAATTACTAAATTATTTAAGTTCAAGTTCAAAGGCTATGTGGTGTGAATAATCTCTCTACCCAAAACTTAATCAAGTTACTTTTCTTCACCTAATTAATCCATAGAATTCAACAAGAGTTTGGATTCGGAAACCTCCCGGCCCCAATCTCCTCAATGTCATATATGTATATATCGACATGTATACATATGAATAAGATAAGCAAACTCATTGAAAAACTAATTAAAGAAGACAAAAAAGAAGCAATTTAGCGCATAATGGAATAAAAGAAGATAGAAAAGAAGAAGAAAAAACCAATGGAAAAATAGAAGAGAAGACTAAAAAGATGCTGTTGTAAAACTCTGTCACAATCTTGCTCCAAAAATGCCCCAACAGCTCTTCAAATGTGCACAAATATAGCAATGTGCACATCTTATGGAACACCTAGAGAGGGGTGAATAGGTGTTCTAAAATTTTTCAAAAATTTTTTGCTAGTAGATCTTTAAATTTGTAAAATCTAGACAAAGTTAAAGTTTTCAATTCAAGGAGCACACCAAATCAACTAGATGATAGTACTTGAAGTTATTCTGCAATTTCCAATTCAATTAATAGTCACACAATTACAACAATGTTACTCTTTTTCCATATGTCCCTATATGCCATATTAATTTCTATATGATGTATAACAACGAAGAATGTATCTGACCTTTTTATACAAAGAGTAAATGCAGCTTAACTTATCAGATAAACAGATAAAATTCTACAACACATATTAATGTTAGAAAATAGAATTTATAAATATGTTACAGTAAAATTATGATACCAGAAAACTGTTACAACACGTTTTAATTCAACATAGAACAACTATATCAATAACAAACCATAAACAGTGCTATTTTCAACTCTATACAGAAAATTCAGGATTTAAATCTGTCAGAGAGAAGGACACAGGATATATGCTGGTTCACACCCCTTAGTACAATGGGATGTTATGTCCAGATTGAAGTAGTCATAGATATTTTATTGATCACGAAAGTAGCATTTTACAAGCACACTTTACACACGTAATTAATCAAAATATCAAAAACCTTCCTAGTGCCTACATTGCTCCAAGCTCTAAGAATTCTCTCAAGCCAAACCTAGGAGTTCACTAACTCCTCTCACACAAGAACTCCACACTCCCTAGTGGACTGTTAAGGCTTTAGGACTTGAGAAACAATCTTAAGCCAAGCAAAAGTTGGCAACCTTCTTGATTGCACCCAACACACCAAGGGCAAATTTCTCACACAACAAGCACTTCACTTTAACACACAATATATAATTTCATATTTGTCATAAGAGAATTAATTAAAAATTATAATGTCCTATCACACTAGATATATCAAATAAGGCATAAACCAAGGTCCAAGATTATGTGATAAATGTAGAAAATCAAGATAAAGATATATGTATTAAAATCCCTAAAGTCTTAGTATCAAGGAACTTGGATATCTAACAATAAATCTCTAAACCGATGAACAATTCAAGATTAAGCTTCTAATAAATGGTAAGAGAATTTGAATTAAACAAAATATGCCATAATGAAAATGAAAATTCGGATTTGAAATTCTCAATCAAGATTCCCCAAAATTTCAGAATAATTCTTCCAATCAAGAAGTAATAGAGGAAAATGAGTTTTCTTAGAATATACCACAATGAAGATTCACAAGAATCCATTTAGACTTTCTTTCACAAGAACTCTGAATTTCCGTAGCCAAAACAAAGAATATAGGTTGTTCTTTGAATTTTGATTCTAAGAAAAATTTGCTTCCAATGCACAAACTTGAAGAACAATGAATAGTGTTCCAAATCCCACAACAAGACTCAAAAATTCGTGCAGAAATTTCAGAACCAGATGCATAAAGTGTTTAAAGTTCAATATGAACAAAAAAATGTTGAAGAGAATTTGGGGTTTTCTTGGAGAAAGATGAAGAGAAGAATAAGAATTACTCTCACACACTCTTGAAACTTACACTCATGAAGCTTAGATGATTCAACATTTGGAAGATGGAGATGTTTCTTGAATGTTTGATTTCTGGGTATTTTAGAGAGAGAAACTCTTCTTTTTTAGAGAGAGAATGGTGAGAGCATATAAATTTTTAGAACAGAGAAACATGTGTTTTTAAACAAAACTCGTGTTTGCTCGTGAGCATGCTCGCTTGAGCAAGCTAAGCAGCGAGCAATGCTGCAACTCGCTGATGTGAGCTCTTTAGTAAGGCACCTTGCCGCTCGTGAGACATGCTCGCTGATGCCAGTATAACAACGAGCAACACCAGAAAATTAAGCTTCAAGATTTTACCTTTAAATCATACTTTTACAAAATAACTTTCAATGCATATTCATGAAATAAAAAGAAAAATTCTCAACAAAAATTGATTAAAGAAATGCATGATATGCAATGGAGTTTGGAATGGTACTTAGTGATGTAGCCAATGTGTCACAAAAGTCTGAAGACATATAACCCAAAAACATTGACATCTTCAATTTGAGATATTCGTTAAGCCTTGACATCATCAAAACACTTTAGCATAATCGTTTAATATGTATGAGGTCCTTCACCACCACCTTACATGAGTTTGAGAAGCACATGCCAGATATGAAGATTCTTAACCCCACTGCAAAAAACTGGATGTGAGATAATGAATCATCTATTGGCGCAATTGGATTTGCCGAAGCATAAAAATGTTGTGGTTTGAAATGCCATAAATCATAATGGTTCTTGGTTTCATGGAATATTACCTCTTATAGCATACATTAGGGTTGGCGAAACGGGCCGACCCGACCCGGCCTAACCCGCGTTCAACCCAAAAAAACGAGCCAGGTTAGGGTTGGCTCGAAAAAAAGAGCCAGAAAACCTAACCCAACCCGACCCGACCCGAGTCGGGTTAGGGTTGGCTCAGAAATATGGCTCGTGGGTTGGCTTGAAAAAAATAGTTCGCGAGATGGCTCAAAAATTGGCTCGCCAGTTGGCTCGAAAATTGATCGCCAGTTGGCTTATTTTCAACCTATTTAAATGACCCTGTAGTATTAATGCACTAGCTATGTGGTTTCTATCAGCTTAAATTAAAGGTTACAAAATGAGAAATAAAAGCAAAATATTTTAGTTTCGAATTTTCTTCACAACAAGTGGGTAAGATATTTGAAACAAACAGAGCCAGCACAACCTAACAATATAAAAATGGCAGGGATGATTAGGGACTTAGGTTTATAGAAGGAAGAAAAATGATGACAATATGTGTAGGTTTTGTTCTTTTTTGTATATTTTATTTTTTTATATATAAAAAAAACTCAACCCGTGAGTCGGCTCGTTTGACCCGTGGGTTGGCTCATTTTTTCACGAGCTAGCTCAGGTTGGCAGCTCATTTTTGCCAACCCAACCCGTCTCATTTTTGCCGGTTACGAGGGCTCGTTTTTGCCAACCCTATCCTCTCTAAGGATTCCCCCTTTTATTGGTGTGGTGATCTTTCTTGCCTCAGCTACCCCATAATCTCCTTCTCTACGAACAATCCTTCTTCGCGTCTCAACACGGATAGACTTCCTTGCCGAAGCTACACGATCAAGTCTCTGAAGATTGCCTTTGGAGGATGGTAGTATCTTCCAAACTATTATCAAGGTGAAGGGGGAAATTGTGTGGACACTCTAAGGTTTCAGATCTAATCTCACAGCAACAACATTGGAGACTAATGACTAAAGTGGGACTATTTATATGGGCACAAAGAATCCATAGTTCTAAATCTTATTGGGCTCTTCTCATACATTGAGCGCAATTGGTTTGGTAAAAGAGAATAAACTTGGCACCATCATCATGGAACAAGCATGCATTTAATCCACAAACAATGTGTGATATGTTGCAAAACAATATTGCTGATACATTTAATTCATTTGCCCTAGAGGCATGAGACAAACCAAATGTCATAATGTGTGAAATCATAAGAAGAATGATAATAAAGAGATTCATTGCAAAGAAGGAGGGGATGAGATAATATACAAGTCCAATTTGTCCCCATATATAGACAAAGTTGGAATGGCCAAGAGGCAATCAGAATGAATTGCTTATTGAACTAGATATAATATATCTAAAGTAGAAAATGCATGGCTTACTCGAAACATAGTTGATCTAAATTAAAGATGTGTGATTGTAGACATTGAGATCTAACAGGTATACCTTGTGTACATGTCATGGCAAGCATCTACAAGATGAATTTGGTTCCAGAAAACTTTGTTCATCCTTATTACTTGAAGGACACATTTAAAAGAGCTTATGCTCATATTATTCACCCTTTACGAGGTGAAGAATATTGGCCTCAAACCAACCAACATGTATTGTTTCTACCAAAATATAAGAGTGCCCCTGGTAAACCAAAGAAAGCTAAGAAGAAGGTTGCCGATGAGCCAGTTAACCCTTACCGAGTTAGTAGAAAAGGGCAGTCTTTAAAATATGGTGGATGAGCGGATTTACCAACAACAACGTCCATTGACTTCCAAGAATTCCTTGAGCTTGTTGTAATGCATGCTTTCTTGGATAATTTTGGTTTACCGGTTCATCTAATTCATTAACCATAGTCACTAGTTTATCCAGAAGGTTCATTTGAGTAAAAAATAAATACATTTATGAGTAAGCAAAGCAATGTTGCAACTAGGGGTGAAAGTGGGCTGGGATGGGCCAAGCTTTGCCCCGAAAAGCCTAAGCTTATGCCCAAAAAATTCAATTTGGCCTGGCCCAAGCCTAGTACTAGTCTAACTGTTAGCCTGGCTTGACCCATTTATAAAAAAACAAATAGCCTGGCCTAGCCCATTAGCCTGCTAATTTTTAACTTCCTAACAGAACCATGAATCGACTTTACAAAATAATCAAATTCTGTTGCTAAACCAAAAATCATAATTTCAACGTCCAAACAGAATCATGAATCACAACAAAACTCATACAATCTGCATTTAAGTCAATCTCAAAAGTAAAATGCTCAAACTAAATAATTTATATTTCATCAGATGCAACAAACAAATCCATACTATATAAATTAAAATAACTACATGAATCCAACAAACACATCATGGTGCTTGTAGTAAGTATAACATCTCCCAAAAACCTTTTAAAATATTCATATACACAATCTAACATGCTGAGATGTTGGTTCCTCCTACATAAAAAATAAAGTCAGATTTATATTAAATATATTCGAATATAATTAAGTTATAAATAATTGCAATTGATTAAATTTATATGTTTTATTTTTTCTTCAAGTCATATTTATTATATTTTATTTTATTTAAAATAAATAGTACAGACTGGCCTGTAAGCTCATAGGCCAAGTCTTGTGAAAGTGAGCCTATGATTTAAGATCAGGTCTAGCCTAACGTAGGCCGAGCCGTAGGCCGGCCCGACCCAGTTTTACCCCTAGTTGCAACATAAAGCCTATAAAAGGCCACTTGATTGTAATTTGGATGAAAGATAGCATGAAAAAGCAGTAAATATGATAGTTGGAAAATCTGCAAAACTACATGCGGAATGAAACACAGAAAATTTACATTTTTCATTTATTTATTAAAGGAAATGTCATTGCAAGAAAACAAAACGCCACTAATGATATTAGGAGCAATCATATGAATGTGGCCACTTTCATAAATACTACAAAAAGCTGATAACTAATATATAAGCTAATCCTTACTACAATCACTTTACATGCAACATTGATATGCCTTCAGCATATAGATATTTCAGAGTAAAAAAAATAAGGATTTGATAGTAATTCAATAAAAAAAGTTATTATTTTTAATGAATTGTTAACAATCAATGTTCAGACACACTTTCACTGATTATTCTATATTTTTATAGGTTACGAGGTGAAGAAATTCAAAATTTGAAAAACAAGGAAGGGAAGACCGTGCGAGAGACCAAACAAGACGCTAGAGGATCGCACCACTGTTGAATTGAAATTTGAATTCAAATCTATTTTAATTTAATCTTTCCATTATACTTTTATGTAATAAATTGTAATTTAACGTTTCCGTTATAAGTTTCGTTAGAAGGGCAATTTTGGAATTTTACGAGAAAACCCTAGTTACTGCCTATATAAAGGCTCCTCTCCACACATTCCGGGGAATTCGATTTTCATTCTACACAATTCAGATCTGATCCATTCTTCAGAAAAGAGCCGTCATGCTCCGAGAGAGACGTGTTCTTCGTTCTTCTTCTTCTTTTTCTTTTCTTTTTGTTTTATGTTTTATTTTTGTAAATCAGTCATGACTATGGTTGGCTAGATCTAATTTTATTGTGGTGAGGGTCATAACCCGTGATGTGAACCCCTTGTAATTTTTTTTAGCTGTACATTCGTTTATCCAATTGAATTTATTTTCTTTTGCTCTTCATCTCTTAAATTCTTTTAAATCTGATCACTCTAATGGGATTGCGAGGGTTAGGGTTCGCAATAGGGATATTGGGATTCTAATTCCTGACAGAAAGGAAGGTAACTGTTCATGTATGCACTAGGGATAGGCTACATGAACCGCAAACGTGAAAGATTCATCGATTTAAACGTTTAACCTAAAAAGGGATCACTAAGGGATTAAGGTTCTAATAGGGTTAAAGAAGGTTAATGTCACTAAGGGATTAGGGCTTAACCAATCAATTAAAAGATGGTGAATCGTTTGATCAATGGGTAAATCAAATGTAAAGGTTAATTCAGATTACAAGGTGGGGATCAGAAAGGTGTTTGTTTATCTTACCGCGATATTTTCTCAATTAATTTTTTTAACCTTAAATCTTTATTCTTGAGTTTCTAAACAAACTTTTTAATCATTTTCATTTTCTTAAATTGTTTCCATTTATTTCACAAATCACAATTTTTCTCAAACCATTTTTGTTAATCCAACAAGAGAGGAATAGTTATAATTACTTCGGTGCTTCAATCCTCGTGGAGAACGATACTTTACTTATCACTTTATTACTTGGAACGATCGGTACACTTTCCGATTTCGCAACAAACATACAGTTGCTCAAGAGTAAATATTCCAATCCTCTCCTCCACGAAGCACATCAACTATGTAAGAAATGCTTTCCATCAACCATAGAACTTCAATCAATAGGGAAATAACTATGTGAAAAGGTAAGTTTGCTGGAAAAAAGTCACATGATGATTCAGTTGTTTACTCATTGACATGTGTAATAGAGATCTAAATTCTGCTTGATGGTATATCACTACAAAAAAAAAATGTTATTTAGCCACATTTAAAAATGTGATAAACATTGATAAAAAATGTGGCTAACAGACTTGACCACATTTTGATTAAATGTGGCTAGAAGTGGTGTTGCAATAATTTAGCCACATTATTTTATTCACTTTGCCACATTTTAACTGAGTGTGGTAGTCTTTTTTTAGCCACAATTATTGTTTATTTAATCACTTTATAAATGTGGTTAAATTGTATAGTTTGCCACAATTAAAAAATGTGGCTAATTATATTTGAATTTTTTTGTTTAACCACATTCATAATGTGGCTAAATATATGATTTATTTAATTGAAAATATTTCAGATTTAATAAATATCACATCTGTAAAGAAAATAATATCAAAAATAGTTCAAGTGCAAAATAGTGTACACGATAAAACGTGAACCAAACTCAAACTCTGTATCAAAATTTGGATTGCAAGTCTTTTTATTGATATCATTAAAGAATTTAGGTTTAAATTCATATGAGCTAATCAAATTTTCTACTAACATTGCATAAGGGAAACAATTTCCAAACAAAACTATTAAAAAGTTTGTCATGGAATGTCAATACAAAAAATCATCTTTCGTGTAACTATGCACATCTTAGTCCTTTGAAGTGTTATCTACTCTATCGCACCTGCACAAAAATAAAATAAAATAAAATAAATAGAAAGTATATCATAACAATGAGAGCTTGAACTTCTAGTCTTAGAGTAAGTTTTCTTCTAAATAGAAAGTATATTAGAAAAGAAAGGGAAAACGGTGATGCCGCAATACCTTGAACTAGAATACTCAAAGAGCTTGCTAGTTATAGAAAAGACAACGAGAGCTACATCTGCATCACAAAGGGTTGATAGCTCCTGAGCTACATCTACATCTTTAAGTTTCTTTGACTAAGAGAAATAATTTCTTTTCATATTGACTATACTTCTATGTGAAGTAGAAAGTACAAATTGAAAGGCTAAAAAAAAAGAAAAAAAACTAGTTTATTCAAATATCAACACAAATAGGCCTTCTTCAGGAAGAACCTAAGACCAAAGAATCCTTACTTACCGGAAAATGGAAAATTTGCAGATAAAGCACTTCCAAGACGAAAAAGGTGAAAATGGAGCTTATAAGAGTGAACCAATCCTTGCCTTCCAGAAATGGGAGATAGGAAAGACTCACGAGATAAGTATTTCAAAATGGTACTTATAATTAGGATAGTGAACCAGTATCATCTCTACTCATAAGAATAACTAATATTTCAAAATAAAAAAATTCTTATCAGCATAAAAAAAAAGTAAATTATCACCTTAACTCCAAGTTTTTTGCAGATATCTTCTGCAAGTAAGAGGGAATAAGCATATTGCTTGCCTGTCTTAGATGGATCTGCAAAGATAATAGTCAGTAGCAAGCCATTTCAGCCACAAAAACTTTTGTGCATAATTACCTCCAAGAAGCCATTCTCTGTCAGATATGACAACAATTGACAAAGGACCTTCTTCATTCTTCAAAGAATTTTGAATATTCAAAATGGTTTCCTTTAAGGTGTCATAGTCCATAGGATTTCCAATCTACCAAATTGCATGGTGTTTATAACAATAGTTTTTTTTATTAAAACAAATAATCTAAAGTATTACTTGCAAACTAAGAGGATAAAATTGAAATAAATTATAAAATGAGGTGTACAAGAATTTGCAATTGCTAAGGAATATGAAGAGGCGCTTATGAGGTTCCTAAGCTCTAGAGATTTAGATAGCAATGGTTTGAGGCTTACTCATAAATAATTAGACCTTAAGACAGGGGATTTGTATAGTTCCAAATCAAGTTGACGTACAAAAGAACTGGACAAAGGAAGACAACACATCAGGATGACAAGATAAAAAATCACTTATATGTTCAACTTACCTTGTGGGTCCAAAAAGATGCTCATGACGGAGAATGTATAAAACCTCACAATTATAAATTAATTAATTAAAGTGTTAAGAGAGAAATTAAGTGAAAGATTAGTGAAAATCCCAAAGATTAGGCCAAAATACAAAGAAATGGCAAAACGGTAATTAGCCAACACGCAACCCTAGGAAGATAAAAATTGAGCAGGAGGTCTCAGATGATAAAAATAAGCCTGGAAATGGATTCAGAACGAAAAATTGAGTGGATAGGCAAGTTTCAGAAAAATCAGTGAATAGTGTTTTTCGCGGGTAAAAATATCGCAGTCAGATTGCACCGTAAAACGTGCCAGTGGAATTTTGAGCTCTAGGTTTCAAATATTGATTTTAAATGGTCCATAGAAATAGGAAATATGATTTCTGATAATATTTGAGGGATTTAAGTCAATTTGTGGAAGTTTGTCAACGGAGCGCGCTGTACCTTAAAGCAGTGTTTTTCCGAACAACCGGAAAGCTCCAAATTTATCTGAGGGAGTAAAATTAAAGGATTTTGTTAAGATGAAAAATTATAATTTCTCATTAGGTTTTTAAATTGTGAATTTTAGTGATGATCGGAGGGAAATTCGGGTGAGTTTTAAATCACGTGGGATCCGGTACACACTTAAAGTCAAATAAACACTTCTTAAACACTATTCATCTTCTTCATTCACGTTTTTTTCCCTTCTTCCACAGCGTCCAGCCCATTCCCCTTCTCCTTTGTGCAAATTTTCTTCCTTTCCATAAGTCAAGCTATAATCCACCAAATTCAACAAAGTTTGTGTTGAATCTTGATGGAAAACACCTACTGAACCCATTGGTACCATTATTGAGTCTTGAAATTGAGTGTGGAGGGAGATCCACCACTATATAGGCCACGGTTTTTCATGCAAAAAGCGGGATCATGATGCTTTCAAATGCTCCAATGGTGGAGTATACTTAGGTGGAGCCTTATACCGTTCAATTGGGTGAGTTATTTCAACATTTCATTGGTTAAATTTTGAGTTGTGATAATTGACCCTAAAGAGGGATTTTGTGATATGTGGTGTTAAAGAGCTCAAATGGAAAATGTCTATTAGATGATAATGTCTTAGAATGATGTATTAATGCTAGAAATACAATGAAAATTCTAAGCGAAAAAAATGGAATTTAACTTAGAAAAAAAATTAGTGCATGAAATGGATTTTTTGAGTTTTGTGTAATGTGTGGTATAGTGAATTGTAGTGTGATTATATGATGTTAGGAAGTGATTATGTGAGTTGTGGGCCATAGGAATTGAGTGAAAATCCTTGGTTTGGACTAACCAAGATTCGGCCATTGATGTACAATTGAGCAAATTGATGTTTTAGAACACTTTGGTGTTGTGTTGTGTGATGGAAAAGTTATTAGATGGGTTGTGTGGTGATTGGCATGAGGAAGGATCAATGTAAAAATAATAAGTGTTGAAAGTGGCAAAATGTGCCTAAAGTGTAATAATTCGCAAAACGTTGCTTAAAAGTCGTAAAACCGAAAAACGGCGATTAAACTAGCCTTTGGGTAACCTAAGTAAGTGAAATAAAATGAGAAAGAAAATTTAGAAAAATAAAACCCAAAATAACACTACATTAGCCGAACCCTTAGGGGAGTGAAGAGAAAATTTGACGTATTTTGACTGAAACTGACGGCTGTGCATGGTTGTACAGGTTGCCGTACGTGGATATAGACTTGGAACAGTGAAACAGTGGATTGCCCTTGGTCCCGGATCAAGTGGATTGAGGTAAGTGATGTGGTTTACACATGTTATGTCGAAATTCATGAGTGGATTCAAAGTTCTAAGTGTGTGGAATTGTCCTCTGTGTAGGTGTTCCCTGTTAATCAAGCTACAAGTGGAGTTCTGCGGAGCTCAGTGAAAGGAAAAAGAAAGGTAACCTCTTGGTACTGGGGCATGTTCCCCTTTTATGTTCCACCTTGCTAGTTGATGGCAACGGTAGGAAGTGTGTATGAGTAGTGTAGAACAGCATGAGTGTAACAGCCCGAGTTAACCCGGATTGTTAACACACTATCGTATTAAGCCACGCTTAATTAAAATGCGGAATAACTTTTTCTTTAATTCAATTATGACGTCATTAACTTAACCAACTTGATTACTTAATCATTTTCATAAAAATACTGCCTGTATGTAAATTGCAAGACAACTAACTGAATACCTCGTACATAAATATAATAAGTGAGTATCTAAAGCCACAGGTCTACACAAGTAGCCTGGGTCAAAATCCTGATACTTTAATTACAACATTAACCTAAAAGACCAAAGTCAAACATGTGGCATGGACAAACCCCATACTCACCAAATAAGGCAACAAAGCCCAATAACAGTCATAACATAAACTCAACAGAAAACATAAACAACAGTCGGAAATAAAAACAGCAGTCAGCATATCATCAAATCAACTCAGCTCTGGCCTCCTGCCACCCGAGCCCTCAACATTACCTGATCCTGAAATAAGCGTCCCCAAACGTGGGGTGAGATCTCTAACAAGAAATCTCAGTAAGACAAGGGGTCCTCAAGGAGTCTCCACCCCAAGCTCACTTACATGTGTAATATAAGTTCTAAAACAGTATTACAGTATAAGTTCCAAAATCATGCGATGCAGCAATTAATCATGTCATGTGTGCTTTCAAATCTACTGGCCAGAGAAATGTAGGAATACGTCTATGCCTACATGAGTACATGGATACTACCTGCACCTCACCCACATGCTTCTCCATCTTGTATGTACTACATACTCAGGATTGTCGTCTATGTGGACACCACATGCATATCATAATAGCTCATTACATATAAACAGCTCAACAGTATTTCCAAAATAATCAAAGCATGTAACACAGCATGCATAAACCCATCCCCATGGGACATGGTGGAACATCAAAATGGCTAAACCGAGGACACGAAAGCTTACCTTGCAAGCTAGCTATCCAAGCCGAGAGTCCAACCACTCACTAGTCCACAAACAGCAGTATCACAATCTGATATGGACCATTAACAAGTCAATATTAATGCATCACAAGCATACAACTTAAAGACTACGCCTTTCCTTTACGTTTTACGTCTCAAGGCTTCCAACAAAGCCATAAGCCCTTAATCATATGATTCTGACTTAGTTCATTAATTACAGAAGTTCAACTTCCTTAAACTAGGGTCCACACACACCCAATAGCTTACTGTTCATACAGTACAACTACTGTCTGCGCAGAACCCAGGATATCCGGATATCAGAAGGGGTATATCCGGATATGCCATATCCGGATATCACACTGGACATATCCGGATATTCCATATCCGGATACCCAGATCCCATATCCGGATATCAATATCCGGATACCATATCCGGATACTGATATCCGGATATCTGTTCGACAAATATCCGGATATCTCACGACAGAATGCAGTTTCTGCATTTCGTGAATATCCATCCCAAAGATCCAACTTTTAACACATGTACACGTTAAAGCATGCATCTTTAAGCATATACAAGTTCATTTAGGTGTTGGTTACTTCATTTTAACTTTTTACATGTCAAGACACCAACTTTAAGCAAGATAAACTCATGATCATGGTGAGGTAACTTACCAAAGCTCAAAACAGAGGCAAGTTGTGCTCTTGGAGCTCTCCCAAGGTTCCTCAAACTCAACCTAAGTAGGAGCACGAAAATGGCACTTCAAGATGGGTTCTTGCACCACAAGAAGGCACTTTGAAGCTCACAATGACTACCACAAGGTAGCCATCACTAAAGCTCCAAACTCATGCTCACTAACTACACACACAGGGGCTGGAAACTCAGAATTTCACACTCACACTCCCTCACCTTGCATGTTCTCAGGTGTTTAGGAGAGGAGGAGTGAAGGAAGAAGGCCAAAGGTTCAAGAAATGATGAAGGGGAGTGAAGGAGGCAATGGAACAGTGCTCAAACTCAGAAAACAGCAGCCTCCCACGTTCAATATGTGTTCCTAGGGTTTTGTGCCCTCATAATGTGTCTATTTATAGGCACAAGCCACTAATCACACAGTATTAGCCTTAATCGCAAAGTAAAAGATATTGATCCCAAACTTTGGAATCTAGACCTACACATTTTTCTAAGATTTGTCATATTTTTATTTTATTTTTCGGAGCACCTTTCCGGTACGCGCTTTTCCATAGCCAGTATCAGTTCTGGCATCAGATTACGTTATTTTAACTTGAAACTTGTTTTACAAGTCCTACATAATATTCTAGCAATTATCATGCATTCGTTATAATTTTCCGGGATACTTTTCCGCTACGCATTTATACCGAGTAGCAGAACCGGTATCTGCGCTTTTCTTCCGAAAAGCGACTTTCAGCATTCTTACTCACTAATTGTAATTATTAAAACCTCATAATAATTATTAGGGTCAATTATGGAATTATTTCCTAATTATCATAATTAATTTACTAATTACCTTAATTAGCGGTGCGGGTTCTTACATTCACCCCACCTTTTTAAGGATTTTGTCCTCAAAATCAGAAACATACCTGTCTCGAAAGTCGGGATACCGTCGGAGAAACTCATCCTCTCGCTCCCAGGTACACTCCTCAGGAGTTCTTCCTGACCATTGTACTTTGACCATCGGAATGATCTTGCTTCTGAGCTGTTTCTCGCCTCGATCGAGAATCTTGAGTGGTCCGACGGGAGTCTTTAGGTTCTCCCGAACCTCCACATCATCCGGCTGCACCACGTGCGAAGGGTCTGCTATGTACTTCCGAAGCTGAGACACGTGAAACACGTCATGGATATTGGCTAGGTTCGGAGGTAAGGCGAGTCGATAGGCAACTGGTCCTACTCTACCAAGGATCTGGTAGGGCCCTATGAATCGCGGGCTCAACTTCCTCACGCCGAGTGCCCGTCCAACACCGGTGACAGGTGAAAGTTTCACAAACACGTGCTCATCCTCACTGAACTCCAGTGGTCGATGCTTGACATCATAGTAGCTTTTCTGGCGATTCTGCGCCTGCTTCAACTTTCCCTGATCATCTGGATCTGTAGGGTAGTATCTTGGACAAAGTCCAAGCCGAATAGCTCTTTATCTCCAACCTCAGACCAACAAGTAGGGTCCGACACCTCCTACCATACAGCGCCTCGTAGGGTGCCATGCCCATACTAGCATGAAAACTGTTGTTGTATGAAAATTCAACCAACGGAAGGTACCTATCCCATGCAGAACCCTGCTCCAACGTGCAAGCTCTCAACATGTCCTCCAATGTCTGGATGGTCCGCTCAGTCTGTCCGTCAGTCTGAGGGTGATAGGCGGTACTCAATCTCAACTGCGTACCAAAAGCCTCCTGCAGTGCCTCCCAGAACCGAGATGTGAACTTCGGGTCCCTATCACTGATGATACTCTCGGGCACCCCGTGAAGCCTCACAATCTCGCGGACATAAAGCTTGGCCAACTGCTCTGTAGTGAAGCTCACCTTTACTGGAAGAAAATGGGCAGACTTGGTCAATCTGTCCACAATGACCCAGATAGCATCACAACCAGCCTGAGTTTTAGGCAATCCCACCACGAAGTCCATGGAAATACTCTCCCACTTCCACTGTGGAATCTCCAGAGGTTGAAGTTTACCAGACGGTTTCTGGTGCTCGATCTTCAATTTCTGACAAATCAGACACTTGGACACGTAGACCGCTATGTCCTTCTTCATGCCCGTCCACCAAAAATTTCTCTTTAAGTCCTGGTACATTTTTGTAGCACCAGGGTGGATAGTGAACCGGCCCTTATGAGCCTCTGCCATAACCTCCTCAGTCAATGGCCCTCGAGGAATAACAATCCTCTTCTGGAACAGCAGCAATCCATCCTCGTTCCAAGACACACCGTCCTGGTTTTTCACATAATCGAGGCATTCTCTTTGTACTTGCGCCTCTTTGATCTTTTCCATCAGCTCGTTAATCACTTCTGCTGTTTCCATCTCAAGCAATGCACCCCCAAACAAGGAGTTCACTCTCAAGTCTCTGAACTTCTCGATCACCTCGTAGTCGTTCATCATTAAGCTGGATAAGCTTACGGATTTCCGACTCAAAGCATCGGCTACCACATTGGCCTTGCCAGGGTGATACCTCAACTCAAAGTCGTAGTCCTTCAAGAACTCCATCCATCTTCGCTGTCTCATGTTCAACTCCTTCTGGTCAAACAGATACTTCAGGCTCTTGTGATAACTGAATACAGCAAATTTCATGCCAAACAGGTAATGCCTCCAAATCTTGAACGCAAAAACAATGGCTGCCAACTCCAAGTCGTGAGTCGGGTAGTTCTCCTCATGAGGTTTCAACTGTCTTGAAGCGTAAGCAACAGCTTTCCCTTTCTGCATCAGCACGCAGCCAAGTCCTTTACCAGAGGCATCGCAGTATAACTCGAATTGCTCCGCAGGATCAGGAAGGACTAACACAGGAGCAGTAGTCAGTCTCTCCTTCAACTCCTGGAAACACTCCTCACACTCATGTGTCCACACGAATGGAGTCTCCTTTCGGGTAAGGCGAGTCATCGGTAGCACCATCTTAGAGAATCCTTCTATGAACCTCCTATAGTAGCCTGCCAAACCCAAGAAGCTTCTCACTTCTGTAACCGTCTTGGGCCTCTCCCAATCCATCACAGCCTCAATCTTGTTAGGATCAACTACAACTCCATTAGCAGAAATCACATGACCCAGAAATTTCACTGCCTTGAGCCAAAACTCACATTTTGACGGCTTAGCATATAGCTTTTTCTCTTTCAGCACTTGCAACACGATCTTCAAGTGCTCAGTATGCTCCTCCTCCGTCTTGGAGTAGATCAAAATGTCGTCAATGAAGACGATCACAAACTGATCCAGGTACGGCTGGAAAATCCTGTTCATGTAGTCCATGAACACTGCGGGTGCATTGGTGAGTCCAAACGGAATCACCAAGTACTCGTAGTGCCCGTACCTCGAGCGAAATGCTGTCTTTGGGACATCCTCCGGCTTTACCCGTATCTGATGATAACCGGACCGGAGATCAATCTTGGAATACACACAAGCACCCCTGAGCTGATCCAGCAAATCATCAATGCGTGGAAGAGGGTACTTATTCTTGATTGTCACCTTGTTCAACTGTCTGTAGTCGGTGCACAACCGCATGGTCCCATCTTTCTTTTTCACGAAAATGACCGGTGCTCCCCAGGGAGACACACTCGGCCGAATAAAATCTTTCGCTGAAAGCTCCTCAATATGCTTCTTCAGCTCCGCCAACTCTGGTGGCGACATCCGGTATGGAGCCAACGAGATAGGCCCCACACCAGGCAATAAGTCAATGGAGAACTCTATCTCCCTCTGTGGTGGAAACTCAGGAATCTCCTCAGGAGACACCTCGAGGAACTCCTTCACCACAGGAATGCCAGTGAGATCCTCCTGTGTCCCACTCACCAAACCTCCCAACATGACATAGCCAAATGCCCCTGCTCTCAAGGCCCTCCTCGCCTGCAGGACTGAAATGAACGGTGAGGAACTGGCTGTGGACCCACCCGGAGACATCACCACTTTCTTGGCACAACAATCAATCATTGCACAGTTTCTGGACAACCAATCCATGCCCAAAATAATCTGAAGGTTGGCCATCAGTAATCCTATCAGATCTACCGAGAAGTCACGACCATCCCACTGAAACGCTACATCGCGATGAACAGTGGAGGTCAAACATTTTTCTCCGGTGGCGGTGGTCACCCGCATCGGTGGAGAAAGCACATCACTGGGCAACTCAAGCCCCACAGCAATAGGGATAGCAACAAAAGAATGCGTTGCCCCGGAATCAAACAAAACATCAACAACTGAACCACCAATGGTAACAGTACCTCTGACCAGGTTCGGAGCTCTGTCCGACTGCTGACGATCAAGTGTGTAGACTCGTCCGGTAGTAGGTGGCACGGCTGGTGCCCCAGTAGGAACCATCTGCAACGGCACAGCCTGCACTGCCGCAACTCTCGCCGTCGGGCAGTCTCTGGAATAGTGGCCCTCCTTGCCACACTGGAAGCATATCAGCTGACCGGTAGAGCACGGCCCAAAATGTGACTTCCCGCATCCCGAACATCTGGGAGCAGGAGGTCTAACTGTGTTCCCCTGAGCAGCAGTCTTTCTGAACTGATTTGGCGCTTGCTTAGCCGCCAACGGTTTGCCCTTGCCCTTGTTGGCAAAATTCTTGTTCTTCCAGGGAGTAGAACCACCAGCGCTCTGCGGCACCTCAACCTTGGCCCTCTTGGCCAGACTCGCACGGCAGTAGTCCTCGATGTCGCGGCACTGCTGCACCAACGCTCCGAAGTCTCTCGAAGCAGAACCAGCGAGATGTCCAGCAATATCCTCATTAAGTCCCCTCCGGAACTTGGCCGCCAGAAAAACGGGAGTCGGTCTCGCCATGCGGAAATGAGAGAACTTGACCAGTTCATTAAACTTGGCCAGGTACTCGTCGACAGATAACGAGCCCTGTACCAATCGGTCAAACTCTCCTTGCTTCCTCTCCTGAGAGTCGTAAGGAAAATACTGGCCCAGAAAGCTCTCCTCGAAGAATGGCCACGTCATCACATGACCCTGCATCTCGTAGACCTGAGAGAGATTGGTCCACCACTCATGGGCCTCGCCCTCCAGCATGTACGTGGCGAACAACAGCTTCTGCGGATCCGTGCACTGCATGATCCGGAAAATCTTGTCCAGCGCCTGTAGCCATCTGGCAGCAGCAATGGGATCATACGATCCGTCGAAGGTAGGTGGCTTATGCTTGCGGAAAGCATTCAGCCGGCGATCGATCTCGTCACGATCCTCAGCAAGTACGGGGATAGTCTGCATAGCCCCCGTCAAATGACTACCCTCACCCATCTGGCTCTGAGTGTCCTCCTGTTGACTAGGCGGAGGTGGAGGCGGTGGCGGTGGTGGAGGTGGTGGAGGACCCTGGCCCGCAGCAGGACCAGCCCTCAACTCCTCCAACATGACCCTCATCATAGTCATGTTGGCCATCCGGTTCTCCTCCAGAACCTCTGCCATGGTTTGCCGGTTCGCATCTCGTATAGCGTCCAGCATTGCCCGGTTCGCCAGCCTCGTGGCTTCCTGGTCGGCTAGTCGGGCCGCCTGCATTTCAGCCAATGCAGCCAGGACAGGATCCGTCTGATCCTCGCTCGTACTCGTGTTCCTCCTCGGTGGCACCATGACTCTGCACAAGTTACACAAAGAATGAGTTGATCAGGCCCACGCCATGTGGTCACATATGCATTATCATAACACACCCCAGTCAGAGAGAACACAAAGTAGACACGCAACGACACATCCTAAGTTATTGCAATACATACAGGCTTTTCCCTAGAAAGTGCTCTGATACCATAAAATGTAACAGCCCGAGTTAACCCGGATTGTTAACACACTATCGTATTAAGCCACGCTTAATTAAAATGCGGAATAACTTTTTCTTTAATTCAATTATGACGTCATTAACTTAACCAACTTGATTACTTAATCATTTTCATAAAAATACTGCCTGTATGTAAATTGCAAGACAACTAACTGAATACCTCGTACATAAATATAATAAGTGAGTATCTAAAGCCACAGGTCTACACAAGTAGCCTGGGTCAAAATCCTGATACTTTAATTACAACATTAACCTAAAAGACCAAAGTCAAACATGTGGCATGGACAAACCCCATACTCACCAAATAAGGCAACAAAGCCCAATAACAGTCATAACATAAACTCAACAGAAAACATAAACAACAGTCGGAAATAAAAACAGCAGTCAGCATATCATCAAATCAACTCAGCTCTGGCCTCCTGCCACCCGAGCCCTCAACATTACCTGATCCTGAAATAAGCGTCCCCAAACGTGGGGTGAGATCTCTAACAAGAAATCTCAGTAAGACAAGGGGTCCTCAAGGAGTCTCCACCCCAAGCTCACTTACATGTGTAATATAAGTTCTAAAACAGTATTACAGTATAAGTTCCAAAATCATGCGATGCAGCAATTAATCATGTCATGTGTGCTTTCAAATCTACTGGCCAGAGAAATGTAGGAATACGTCTATGCCTACATGAGTACATGGATACTACCTGCACCTCACCCACATGCTTCTCCATCTTGTATGTACTACATACTCAGGATTGTCGTCTATGTGGACACCACATGCATATCATAATAGCTCATTACATATAAACAGCTCAACAGTATTTCCAAAATAATCAAAGCATGTAACACAGCATGCATAAACCCATCCCCATGGGACATGGTGGAACATCAAAATGGCTAAACCGAGGACACGAAAGCTTACCTTGCAAGCTAGCTATCCAAGCCGAGAGTCCAACCACTCACTAGTCCACAAACAGCAGTATCACAATCTGATATGGACCATTAACAAGTCAATATTAATGCATCACAAGCATACAACTTAAAGACTACGCCTTTCCTTTACGTTTTACGTCTCAAGGCTTCCAACAAAGCCATAAGCCCTTAATCATATGATTCTGACTTAGTTCATTAATTACAGAAGTTCAACTTCCTTAAACTAGGGTCCACACACACCCAATAGCTTACTGTTCATACAGTACAACTACTGTCTGCGCAGAACCCAGGATATCCGGATATCAGAAGGGGTATATCCGGATATGCCATATCCGGATATCACACTGGACATATCCGGATATTCCATATCCGGATACCCAGATCCCATATCCGGATATCAATATCCGGATACCATATCCGGATACTGATATCCGGATATCTGTTCGACAAATATCCGGATATCTCACGACAGAATGCAGTTTCTGCATTTCGTGAATATCCATCCCAAAGATCCAACTTTTAACACATGTACACGTTAAAGCATGCATCTTTAAGCATATACAAGTTCATTTAGGTGTTGGTTACTTCATTTTAACTTTTTACATGTCAAGACACCAACTTTAAGCAAGATAAACTCATGATCATGGTGAGGTAACTTACCAAAGCTCAAAACAGAGGCAAGTTGTGCTCTTGGAGCTCTCCCAAGGTTCCTCAAACTCAGCCTAAGTAGGAGCACGAAAATGGCACTTCAAGATGGGTTCTTGCACCACAAGAAGGCACTTTGAAGCTCACAATGACTACCACAAGGTAGCCATCACTAAAGCTCCAAACTCATGCTCACTAACTACACACACAGGGGCTGGAAACTCAGAATTTCACACTCACACTCCCTCACCTTGCATGTTCTCAAGTGTTTAGGAGAGGAGGAGTGAAGGAAGAAGGCCAAAGGTTCAAGAAATGATGAAGGGGAGTGAAGGAGGCAATGGAACAGTGCTCAAACTCAGAAAACAGCAGCCTCCCACGTTCAGTATGTGTTCCTAGGGTTTTGTGCCCTCATAATGTGTCTATTTATAGGCACAAGCCACTAATCACACAGTATTAGCCTTAATCGCAAAGTAAAAGATATTGATCCCAAACTTTGGAATCTAGACCTACACATTTTTCTAAGATTTGTCATATTTTTATTTTATTTTTCGGAGCACCTTTCCGGTACGCGCTTTTCCATAGCCAGTATCAGTTCTGGCATCAGATTACGTTATTTTAACTTGAAACTTGTTTTACAAGTCCTACATAATATTCTAGCAATTATCATGCATTCGTTATAATTTTCCGGGATACTTTTCCGGTACGCATTTATACCGAGTAGCAGAACCGGTATCTGCGCTTTTCTTCCGAAAAGCGACTTTCAGCATTCTTACTCACTAATTGTAATTATTAAAACCTCATAATAATTATTAGGGTCAATTATGGAATTATTTCCTAATTATCATAATTAATTTACTAATTACCTTAATTAGCGGTGCGGGTTCTTACAATGAGCATGCATATGCATTATCACAGTGGGTACTTATGTACCAGATCTCTGGCCAGTAGATATTTTTAGCCTTCAGGCAAGTTTTTCCGGACTTCCACTGGATAGGTCTCCGAGAGGGAGTTCCAGTTGACCCAGGGTCGTGGTGTGTTATCCGGATAGGAGCACACTAAGTTGTCTCGGGTGTATATGGTTGGAAGGGGTACCTTGGTGGGTTGTTCTCTGAACACGCCAGGGGTAGTACCCATAGGCGTATAGCCGAGGACATAGCGTGGTATTGGTAGCTACCATCCCGCATGTCGTAGTTGTTTCTGATATATTCCCCCTTTCTCTAAATCCCTTGCTTTATCCTGTTTTATAACAGCGGTGTTGTTTTTATGCTATTGGTATACATCGAAGTGAACCATTAGGCGGAGTTTTCTCCAGAACCTCTTGGTTACTGAGATATATCCGTATATCTCACCCCGTCTCGGGGCATTTATTTCAGGATGTACCGGTGGAGACGGAGCAGCGGGCAAGAAGCCCGCATGATGACGAGTGGAGCAGTGGTGCCTAGTGTACTTTTTGGTGGCCATTTGGCCTAGGCTAGACTTAGAGCATGAACATGTATATGTATATAGGAGGAGTCCATTAGCATTATGTTCATGTTATTTTGGCTAAGTTTAGCTTTCATGTCATTTTAGTTTATGGATTTATTTGGCAAGTGAAGTTGTAATATGTAAATATTTGTAGTTTAAAGTTAAAGTTGTAAATGTAAATGTAATCCAGTATTGTAAATGTACCATGGATGTATGTAATATGATGGAAGGGCTTTAGGCCTATTGTAGGTTTATGATTATCTGCATTATGGTTTATGCATGAAATTGACATTAGTGATTGAAACTATAAAGGAATTGAAAGTAAACTGTTTATGTTTTAAGTGTATGTTGGATTGGGTTGTAAGTGCCCCAAGGCGTTGTTGGACCTTGTGTGTGCCACCCATTGGATTTTGCTGGATTTCAGGTGTATTAGTGGTGTTAAACAGATTATGCAAATTTGGGGATTTTAGGAAATACAAAGGAAACTCTGGCGAATTTTCTGTAGAATTGGCAGTTTTTGGGTGAACTTTGGAAAAGCGTATCTCTCTCCATAGTGGTCCGATTGGGACGTGCCATACGCCATTTTGAAGCTTAAGATGTCCCCTACGTTGTATCAAAAGCCTAGGATCATTGGTGGTGTGCGCAGCCCATGGGGGCTGTTGTCACGTACTGCCCTGTTTATGTCCTGTTTAGTGGGCAGAATTGTGGTAGTTTTGAGAAATTAATTCCCGCTTCGTTACTTGGTCAAATTAAGTATAAGATATATCAAATCGAATTTTGAGGTGTCTAGTTTATGGTGTAAAATTCTGAGAGACATTGGTTGGGCGGTTAGGTGCAGTTTATTCCGTGAAGATTGTAGGTTTTAGGTTGTTTTGGAGTTGGTAGGCTATGTTGTTTGTCCAACTTCAAACGACCATAACCGGAGCTCACGAGCTCGGAATTGAGTGTGTGATAGCTTGTTAGAAATGTAAGTGAATAAGGAAAAAATATAACCCGGAGTTTCAGTTTGGTTTTTATTTTGTATTCATAGAAAAACAGATTAGCAAGTCCGGTTAAGTGGTAAAAACGTAAAAAGTGAGGAATTGGCTAAGTGGGTTTATGGGAACCCCTTAGTATCTTGTATGTGATAAAATAAAGTGTATAAATAGTTAAGAAAGTCTTCCGCTAGTGTTTTAGTTACGATCACAGTCTTAATTATTACGCTTTTTATGTTTTAACTATTCGCGTAATAATCGGAAAAAGTTTATTCGCATTTTTATAAATGAATTGTTGTGATTGTAACTGTGCTTAATATCATAATTAATGTTAACAATACCGGTGTACAACGGGCTGTTACAGAATGCCAGTTGAAAACATCTTACTAAAGCCATATAACTGGATGTCTGTGGGAAGCAATTTTTACCATCATGAACTTGGACAAACTAATTATGCAAGATTATTTGGTTTTAAAAGCTATCAGGATTAATAAAAGAAATTGTGAAAATACGTTTACTTTTTTTTCCATTTCTGGAAAGATTAAAATAATATACAGTCTTGATAAAAGAAACATCATATGCAACCCTGATAAAATTTACGGTCCAATAATACAGACATAATATCTTGGAATTAATCCCATGAAAGTGTCATAATTGCAGTCATAAGAATGGAACCAGACTGCTTTACAGGAACTCATGTAACAGTAAAAATCATAGTACAAGTGACCACAACAATAGTCAACTGGTAATTAAAAATGTAAACTGTTATAAATAATTAACAATAATAGAAAAGTAAAGAAGCGTTATTTATTGTCTTTCCTGATTATAAATCTTAAAAACCCATGGCATTTGCATTGTACCAATCTCACCTTAGAATGAGTGAACAATAATGCAATGCCATAAGTGTGGGCCATTGCCTCAAAATTTGCAGGGCCACTTTCCACAAATGTTGCCTGAACCCAAATTAAAGAAAGCAATAGACTCACTTGGTGACTGCTTAACCGAAAACAACTTAGCTCCTGCAAATTTAAGAGTTAAGACATGCAATATTTGATTAGCAATACAGCAAAAAAAAAAATATCAATGTCCCCACTATCGGATAAAAGGAAAAAGAAAATCCAAACTAATTGAATCACTTCCTAATATTAGTAATATAATTGAAATCAATAAAAATTGTATACAAAAATAACTATGATGAATAGGCACATCAAGCTGCAAAAAAAAAAAGGGAAAAAAAGGAAACATATTGAGTTACATGTCTATTTCCACAATTAATAATGATAGGTAAAATAAATATTCTGCACTAAAAAGGATTTGTAAATAATTCCATACATCTTTTCGCGTACCTTTGGAGCCATATAGTCATGGAAACTTAGAAGTTCCAACAAAAGAAACATCAAAACTGACTTCATATGAGTTATTATTGAAATAAAACTTCAATAAAAAAAATGTCATACATGCTATTATCATTTTACATCTCTTAGTTAGAAGACAAAACAAAAACCAAAACTGGTCTAGACCAATATGTCATATGCCTGCAGATTTTACATAAACTTTAAATTTAACATAATCATTTTAATTATTTCGTATAATATAATTTGAAGAATTTAAGACTTATACATTATTTTAATTTTCATATTTGTATTCAGTATCTATTATCATTGTTTTATAATGTATATATTTTCATATTTTAACATATAAGACTTCCAATATTATAAGAATTTAAGACTTATACTCAAGTAGAAGATTTATACTCAAGTAGAAGATAAGTTAACAGAGCAAGTAGCTGTACATCAAGCAAACTTTCCAACTAGAGCAAGCACACACACACATTCAGACCAAATATCAAACAGTTTGTGGGCAAAATTAGATACAACAGACCAAAAAGCAGAGGCTCATCACGAGCACCACTATCGGCGAGATCTTCAGGTCGGGGGCGTCAACAGTGTAGAATCGCAGCATGTTGCTTCCAGCGCCTGATCCGCCTCTGACTCCACCGGAAATGTTTCCACCACCATCGAGACGGCGACGGCGCATGCCGGTGGCGGCAACAGCGAAGCCGCGAGGAGCCATTACCTCTCGCCGCAGTCATCACCGCTCACCTCCCATTGGGATCAGATGTGGACGTTGAATTGCGATGGATTGGACAAACAAAAATAAGAAAGAATGGAAAATGAGGGATTAGGTTTAGGGATTAACAAAAATAAGAAAAAAAAAACTTAGGGATTAGGTGCAATGAGATAAAAATAACACCCATTGTTTGCCACATTCTATTATTACGTAGCTTATTTAACGTTTTTTTAATGTTAAAAACATTTCTTAAAAATGTAGTTATTTTAATGTCCCTAAATAGCGTATTTTTTGTAGTGTATGTAGTTGTAGACGAATCGAATATTCAGTTGCAATACTAATTTAAAGGTTTTAAATTGGAAATTTTTTTAGCTTAAGATTGTAAGTAAATTTTGTTTTTGGACTGGAATTGCACGTAAATGTCTTAGCTTATGAACTATGAGTCAATTAGCACCAAGTCACTATTGTGAACATGCTGATTCGAGGGGCAGTTCACAATAAGAAGCTCAAGCATTTTAGTGAAAATATTTTTTCATCCATCCCGTTTACCCTTAAATCCAAAGTGCAATTTTGCTCGTGAAACCGAGCTTGGTTAAAGTTTTAGAATTGATTTTATTTAGCATGCATGTTTGAATTACAAATTTATAGCAATAATGGTCATAGAACCGCCTGAATTTCCAAACATAGGTGTTGCTTCCCTTGGAAACTATTCTTATACTCTCCAAAACAAACTAAATTTGTTACGACAAGAAAATTTTAATTACATACTTGGTATTATGTAATAGATAGTCATTATCTGTTAGGAGTTAGTAGTTAGTTATTATAAGTTAGCTGCTGTTATCTGTTAGTTGTTACACTACAAGAAAACAGGCAAATAACGACGGTTATACTGAGGCGGTTTAACAAAAACCGCGTGCAAATGACATACACAGGCGGTTCCATAGGCGGTTATATTTATCAAAGGCAGTTCAACATAAACCGCCTTTAAATAAAAATTAAAGGCTGTTATGGTAACCGACCGTAAATTAGATTTTGAGTCGGATAGTAAAAAACCGCCTCCGTATTCTCATATCTGAGGCAGATAATTATGCGGTTCTACGTTCCGCCTAAAATTGGAATCATTTTGAGGCGGTTAAGTACCTTCCGACTAAAAATGTGCATCTCACGCGGTTGTGGAACCGCCCCCAAAGCTCATATAGGGTTGGAATTTAAGGCGGTTTGATATTAGAGCGCCTCCAAATGTAATTTCTGGGCGGTTGGTTTTGAAAGCGCCTTTATATATAATTTTGGGGCGGTTTTCTAGCCGCCTACAAGTTCTATTCTAAGGCGGTTTATTGTATAGTTCATTGACCAAAATTACTCTAGCATTGCATGATTATATGTAGAGTGACTCTCTATAACATGCGTTGGTATGTACAAATGGTTGGTTGATATATAAAATAAGTGATTGTTTGATCTAATTATCTAACTTGTTTCTTTTATGTTAGTGCTCAATTTCGTAGCACATTATAAAAGGGTTTCTAGTCATAGTGGTGCATGCTAGGGTCTCAAACTGTCCATTTTTTTCACTGTATATCATCTTAGGGTAGATACCTTCGCAGGAACAACTCTTCAATCAACTATCAGGTCATAATCTGGGCCTACATCTCATAGTCGTATGAGGTGTTTGTCCATCACTCAAGTGCATCTTCAACTAGCATTTACGTAGCAAACAACAACTTATGTGGTGGGGTGCACTCCATAAAGCTATCTAGTTGCAATGTTAGGATCAAAGGGTCCATCAAATGATATTGGGTAATTAATGCTTACGGCAAGCATTAAGTTTGCGTTGTCTAGTCCTCTGGTGTCAATATGTAATTTATATATGAAGATAATTGTCACCCCTTATGTTGCAATACTCTTCATCACGTTGAAAAATAGTTGGCGATGCTATTCTCCTACCATATAATGGTTGGTGCAATAAAAACATTTGTATAAAGAACCTTGGGATACACCACCCCAAAAACTAGCTCAAAGGGTGGGATTGCCCAAGGCCTTATAAAGGCCACATTAGTTGTTCATCCATCAAATGTGGGACTATATATCTCAATAGTTTGAATTATTTAATGTTTGAATATCATCAGTTAGGGAAATGAACAATCAAGCTGGGTATCGATCATACCGTGAGAATATAAAACTAAGGGAGGAGTTATATTCATAACCCAAACCATATCTTAACCGTTGTTTTTTTCCAATCAACGATTGTCATTTATTGTGAATTAATAGGAAGTTGTAAACGAAAATAAGAAATTGTACATGAAAATAGGTTGTTAATATAATCTTCCTCTAGAACTAATAATAGAACTAAAGAATAAGGTGATTAAAAGTAAAAAGAAACAAATGTATTGAATGTTTCATAAATAAAATCCCTAAAACTAATAATAGAAATAAGAAGGTGATTAAAAGTAAAAAGAAACAAATGTATTGAATGTTTGGTAAAATAAATAAATTAATAATGCAAATTTATTAAAGTGATGATTAGTACTAGTAATGTAAAAAGATATGAATAATATTAAAAAAAAAATTAATATAATTTATAATAAAAAGAATTGATAATTAGCATTACAAAAAATGAAAAGTTTTAATCAAAAATAATATTTTATACAAAAAAAGTAAGGTAATAAATATTATAAATAAATTGGGTTAAAAAGTTAATAAAATGAAATTCTAAATAAAAAAAAGCATGAGGCAGCGTTCGAACCCTTCCCACAAGGGTGGGAACACTTTAAGTAAACCAACTTGACTACATAAACATTGACACAAGTTATCACATTATTATTATTTTATCTTCACCTTTAATTATCTCCCTCCCAAAATTTAGCTGAATTTTCGCCTTTCCCACGTTTATCATCATTTTCGTCTCTTTGTAACAAAACCCTACTGAAGTAAGCAGAGAAACATTTTAATTATTTTCGTCTCCCACCTCTTCGCCCTCAAGCCGCTGCCACCGCTGCCACCGCTGCCATCCGCTGCCACCGCTGCCATCCGCTGTCAGGTATGTCCATTGCTTTGTTCCTCTTCTTGCATTTCTGCATACTTGAAATGTTTTTTGTTTGTTTGTTTTTCCTCTTTCTCACTTTGTTATTCAATTTCTACATACTTGAATGTTGGGTTCAATTTCTGCTTTACAGATGTTTGTTTTTTGTTTTTCCTCTTTCTCACTTTTTTTTTTCCTTTCGAATAATATTCTATGCTGCAACAGAAATGGGATAGTGGGTAACTTCTCTCATAATGAACATACATCTTCCATATGAGATTGTAGCTTTTCATTTGCCTTTACCTGTCTTTGTTCGTTCCTGATTGGCTATCTAAAAGTGTGAAGCTTTGGACCGAATGGTGGTTTCATATGTGAAGCCCTGTATTCGGTGTTTTCTGACTTAGGAACAGGTTCCCTAGATTTATCATGGTACTGAATAATCTTCATGTCATCAATATCTGCAAGCATTGTTATTCCATTAATAGGCCTCACATAGATATTAGCAGTGTCTTCCTTCATGAAGCACTCGATCCTTAAAGCCCTTCGGCTCTTAACTTCCCCATACCACCCAACTGTGCAATCAAGGAATTAATAAGAAAAAATAAGAAAAAGATTGAAGGATGGATTGTACATTACAAAAACTTTTCTATTTCAAAAGCTTTTTACCCAACTATGAAGTTTATCTACGTTATTCAGTATAAAGTTCAGAACCTCTCACCTAATTGGAACTCTTTACAGAGTACACAAACAGTAAAAATGAGAAATAGTGGCACTCTTTACCTTACCTTGATTCAATTGCTTGAGTTTCAGAGCCTCTTAAAAATGATCTACGCCACCATTTTTGGAATGCCTTGCTTAGATTCGGACATTCAGTGCCATGCTTTGAGAAGTAATGAAACCATTCCATGAATAACATGTGTTGTTGCATTAGAGGTAGAGTAAGAAGTGTCTGACCCATAGCCTCTTGCAAGAGCTTTATATCAAGCCCTTTTCTACATCTTTGCAACCAACCAAAGTCCAACAACATTGGTCTGAACCATGTTTGCACAATCCCTGATCTAGCTTCCAAAGGGCATTGTAGGTTTCTGGTAGCCATGGCAACAAACAGAACTGCAGAAACTCTACTGAGTACATATCTATACCTTCATCATCAATTGTTTATTCAATTTATTTTCCCAACCCAGTGCATGTGTATTTTATAAGATAACAACTTTGATATTGTCTAGCATGTTTATTAACAGGGTGATATATCCCAATTCCAAAGGCATATCTTAAGAAATCTTTTTATGTAATCTGCAAATTTTGGCTGGAACCAAAAGTTGAGCCTAAATAAATAGCAGCTTCGTGTTTGACCCAGTTGTTCTCGATACATCCCAGTAACAATGCCTAGCCAGCATCAATGTCTATATGTATGCATGTCGAAGCCATTACACGCGCACAATATATTATGCACAAACCGAAATATAGAAAAGCCAACTAAAAGGTTAGGTGATACAAGCATGCAACACAAATATTAGATAATGAAAGCCAACTAAACAGTATTAATAATCATGACTACCCCCATTATTTGGTAGTAAGACTGTAAGCTGCGGTTAATCCTTAATCTTCTCTACTTCTGTACTACTTACCTACAATTTTATTTTATTTTATTTTTTAGATTTCTACATTGGTTTAAAGATGATTTGATTAATCCGGTCGAGCTAACACGATTAAAAGAATGACAAAATCCTCCTCACCAATTTTTAAGAGTAGAATTATATTGACAAATTATTTTTTTATAAACTTACAAACTACACTATGTCTTACCGGTAACACTCTAATCAATAGTGTATTACCGGTAAGACATAATGTAATTTGTAAACAAAAAATTTATAAATATAATATTCCCCATTTTTTAATACTTGTTATTCAAAATTTAAAAGAAACTCTTTGATAATCAGTCTTGCATTTGCCTTCTATTATCTGTCTGTATGATATTTTCGGTTGCTGGTAAGTACTTTCTTTTTTACCTTCCTATTGGAAGGTGGATTTTGCTTTGGTTCTCATGGTGTACTTTCTTTTTTACCTTTTGTTTCTTTTCCTTTTTCGCTTATGTCTTCTTCCTGAAGTAATCTTTATATCATTTATTGTTGCTGGTCAAGTTTCAACTTCTAGCAAATGGAATAGTTGTAATTCCTTTATTTTAACAAGTTTCAACTTATTTGTTAGAAGCTTCAACTTCTAACAAATAAACATACAAGAGACACTTCTCTTGGTCATTGCCCTTTAACTAAACACTCTCGGTCTAACATAATATTTGTCAAAAGTTGCTTCTCACCAAAAGCATATTCCCTAATATAGTTGGGGAAGCTAACAGCTCCTAACTATCTATCCTCTCAACTAACTAACTACCTCCTAGCTTTCTAATCACTTGGTATATTTTTCCCAGAATATCCCTTCCCTCTTGATGATACATTCCTTGAAGAATATCCTTTCTCTCTTAATGCTAATTGTTCAGCATCTCATTCTTGAAAAATAAGATGTTAAAAGTGGGGGGAAGGAAGAGAGAGTAAGTAACCCCTTGAGTTTTCTGATGAAGAAGGTATAGGAGATCCAGCATGAGAATGAGCAGATCCAGCATGATGTTTTGTATAAAAAATATTTGTGGATGTGTTCTTTTCAAAATATTTTGACAAAAACATTATATGATTGATTTACAGAGCACGCAAAATGGATAAGTCTTGGCTGAAAAAACCAAGAAATTCAACAGAGTATGAGCAAGGAGTCCGGGGATTTATTGATTTTGCCTTTCAACATAGTTCAATTGAAGGCAAAATATTATGCCCATGTTCACCGTGCGGTCTTCGAAAATGGCATTCAAAGGAAACAGTGTATGATCATTTATTGTGTAAGAAATTCCCCGAAGGATATACCTTTTGCTACTGACCGAGACACACGTGGTAACACCCAACAATGGAAAAAAAAAGAGCATTTTTTTTGAACTTCCATATTGGAGGCATAATCTATTGCGACACAATCTTGACGTGATGCACATTGAGAAGAATGTTTGTGACAATATCATATACACGGTGCTTAATGATACTGCTAAGTCAAAAGATCATTTGAATGCTCGTAGAGATCTTAAAATAATGGGTTGTAAGCATGACCTTTGGCCAGATGATAAAGGAAAATATCCTTTAGCAATCTATACAATGAATAATCAAGCGAAGAAGATGTTTCTAGCAACACTGAGGAATATAAGTGTACCAGATGGTTTTGCAAGCAACATCTCCAGATGCATCGATGTTGATTCAATGCGAATGAATGGAATGTTGAAAAGTCATGATTGTCATATATTGATTGAGCAATTACTACCATTGGCCACACGAATAACATTGCCTGATAATGTTTCAAGAATTCTAATTGAGTTATGCTCGTTTTTCAAGCAGTTGAGCGATAATATATTGAATGTTGCAAATTTGGATAAATTGCAACGTGAAGTTGTGCTCACACTATGTCACATGGAAATGTTATTTCCTCCGTCATTCTTCACAGTAATGGTTCATTTGATCGTTCATCTTGTTCAGGAAGCCAAACTAGAAGGACCTGTTCAATATCGGTGGATGTATCCTATTGAGAGATATTTGGGACAACTCAAATCATATGTTCGTAACAGAGCTCAACCAGAAGGATCTATAGCACAAGGCTACATAATGCAAGAAGTTCTGACCTTTTGTTCAAGGTACCTAGATAATATTGAGACTCGATGGAATCGACCAGGGAGGGTTGATGATGTACCTCATAATACGCAACCCAAATCACACATTGAGGAATTGTTTCCCCAGGTAGGAAAACCAGTTGGTGCTTCATCATATTTCAATCTTACATCAATGGAGAGGTTACAGGCTCATCGACATGTGCTAACGAATTGCCCCCTTGTTGAATGCTACTTACAGTAAGTTAGCTTAACCTATTTTTTTTAAATAAGTTATTGTGAATGATGTTTGAATTTCAGAAAATTATTTAGGGAATTTCGAAGGGACCTTAAGAGGCAACAAAGAAGGACTAATCGAAGTCAAGCAGAGATAGATAAACGTGTTCATAGAGAGTTTGTTGACTGGTTCTATCAATGTGTGAGTATATGATAGAAAAGTTGAAGTGCAGAATATTAATCGTTTGTTGTAGATTCCTAAAGACATTGACAATATTACAGAATCAGACAAAAGTATTATGCTTTCCCTTGCTAAAGGTCCATTGTGTCAAGCAAGAAGGTTCAGTGCGTATAATGTGAACGGGTTCAAATTCAGAACGTTGGATCGAGACAACAACTTAAAAACCCAAAATAGTGGGATTTTTGGGACGTTTGACACGAGAAGTTATTCAAGCAGTAGAGATGGCCAAATGATATGTGGAGGAGTTCCTTACTATGGGAAATTGGTTGACATCATTGAGGTTAATTACAATGGCTTGTTCATGGTGCCATTGTTTAAATGTCAATGGGCTGATACTACTACTCATAGAGGGCATAAAAAAGATAAATTGGGTTTTATCCAAATAAACTTTTCAAAACTCATACATATCGGTGACAAAGTGGATGATGACCATATATTAAAGCTTCTGAGGGTCAGATGGTTTTTTATGTTGATGATGAAAAAGAGAAGGGTTGGAGCATACCTGTCCATGTCAAACCTCGAGACTTGTATGATATGGGTGAAGATAACATGACAACTACTGACTTATTTCCATCACAAAACCTGGACCAAATTTCAGATGATGACACAATAGCTCTGCAGTTATCAAGACCCGCCACAGATGATGACACTCCACATTTGATAGCTAATCCGAATGAGGATGAAGATATGGACATATAACGACATATTTTAGATATGGACATATTTTTATGCCTGCTTTCATCGGTTGTCTCATGGATCACTTTTTGTCTGTTCTTTTGTCTATGATTTATTTTATGTTGTGGGCATAACTGTTTGTTCTTGTTGGTTAAGACTTAATATTTGTAATTCATTTTTTTTTTTTGCTAAAGAATATTCCTTCAGTTGTATTGGCAATGCATGATTTTTATAAAGCTAAATATATGTTGGCATGTTATATATGGTACATAATGATCAGGTAACATGGCACGAACAAAGAGATTTACAGCAAGAAACACTTCAACAAGAAACACTTCAACAAGCTCTTCTACTCCTGCAATATTAGAGACTCAAAATGTGCAAGCCAATATTGGTTTAGAAAATATAGAGCAAGGAGATGAAGTTCCTGCTGAATCCCAACAAACCGCTCATCTACCACCTGAATACCAGCAAGTCAAGAGGGTATGCAACAAGTATTGGGTTGTTGATGTTATAGGTATACCATTTAATATGTTAAGCCACTAAAGTCATTTGTGTTGTTACTGTATGCCTATGGCCTTTTACTTTTACACTAACAAATATCACAAAATTTTATATGATGCAGATGATAGAGGAAGGGTTTCGGAGGAAAGATTAAGGGTACAGGATGTTATGGTACTGGCAGATCACAAAAAAGTCATTGTGCCATGGAGCTAACATAATCAACCTGTTGAGGATGCTTCTTCACTTCTACATGGAGTTTTGGGAAATCTAGCTTGTAATGTCAATTTTTTCCCCATATGTTACGATAGGTGGCCTGTTGTACGTATCTCTTACAAGGGAGAAGCTTGGAAACTGATCAAGGTATAGTTGCTCTTTTAATTTCCTTTTAATTGTATGGGAAATATTGGTAAAAAATGGAAGGACAATAGGTACAGGTTGTGTGTTGATTTTTATAATAAAAATGCAAGTTTGGACCAAAACATAGAAAATTATCCTGGTGGCATGTCTAGAGAGCAGTGGGCTGGTTTTCTGGCATATAAGACCAGTGAAAAAGCAAAGGTAATTCCCTGTGGGCATATTTTAATTTTCTTACGATGGTTTACTTAACCTAAATTACTTTGTGAAATGTGTTTCAATGCAGAAATATAGTGAGATTAATACAAGAAATAGAGCAAAACAGAAGATATATCATACACTTGGTTCCAAAGCTATTGCAAAGACAAAACACGAATTGGTATTTATGTTAATTACATGTCTTTATCTATATCTACTGCACTTTGAACATAACTAACGTTTACCATGTTCCTATTGCTTTAGGAAAAAAAATATGGATGCAAAATTAGTAGGGGGAGATGTTTGCCATTTCGCATAAGAAAAAAGATGGCAACTTTGTTAGTGAGGAAGCTAGAAAAAAGAATGTAAGTATTTTATTTGTGAATTAAGAACCTATACTCCCTATCTGCCATCATGTTTATTTTGTACTGTAGGACGATTTACTGGAAGAATTGGAGGACGTATCTGATGAAGATGAGGCATATGAATGGGAGTTTGGGAAGGAGCACCCGGGACGCGTAAGAGGAATGGGGTTTGGAGTGACACCATCTCAAATACGTAAGCGACCTCGTGAATCAGGATCATCTACTAACAATTCTGGTCCTACACAAGCTGAGTACAATTCTCTTAAAGAAGAACTGGACACCCTAAAGACACAGATGGTCACAATAATGCAGCATATTGGTGCTCCGCTACCCCCTAATTTCACATCAAATCAGGTAACTGTTGGGATATGTTATAATAAGAATTTCTGCCATAATGTATGCTGTAATGATTAGGCTCTCAGTGGATAACACTAGTATGACTAGTAGTAATATTTCTGCCCGTCATTCTTTATATATGATTGCATTGGTTTGCATTCAAGGGCCATGAGTGTCAAGTGCCTGATACATGTCAAATAGAAACGACATTAAGGATACATAATTGTCTAACTGAAATGACAATGGTTGATGATCAGTTCTTGTTGCATGGCAGCCAAATAATGGTTGGTAGTATCTTTCTTTAAGCATACATATATTCATGACAAATTTTACACTTGTGGCTGTGATATACTTAATTGTCTAACTGAGAGCTTTTGCAGCCAAATATTATTGGCTGAATGGATTTGTTGGTGAGTGGATTTGTTGGTCTGAATAGAGAAAATCCTCCGCCAGTCCTACTCCTTCCCTCGCATTCGCCCTTGTATGTTGTTCCCCTTTTTTCCACTATGCAATATGCTTACTTTGTATGTTGTTGATAATTTGCAATTCTTTGTTTACAGAGGCCAATTTGGTAAGCTTTTCTTCTATCAATCTAAGTTGTTTACGTGGTCAACTTAGTGCTGGGAAATCACCATATGAGATACTGCATAACCAACCTCCAACTTTAACACATCTTAAGGTCTTTGGATGCCTTGCTTTTGCTTCCACATTAACCAATAATCGAACCAAATTCTCTCCACGAGCCATCAAAAGTATATTTCTTGGATATAAAACAGGAACTAAAGGATACCTTCTATTAAACATCTTAACTAACACCACCTTTGTTTCAAGGAATGTAATTTTCTATGAGGATCATTTTCCTTGTAAATTTTTACCTCTTCAACCCCATCTCACAAAACAACATGATATCCCAGAATCTACACCAGATTATAATGATGACCCTTTCCTTTCTTTACTCAAAATGTACCAAACATTCCAACACACACTGATATACCTCAAAATATCCCTTCTCAAACACCAAACTTTGATCAACCAATTCGAAGATCCACAAGAGAAAAAGTTCAACCTAAGTATTTGACAGATTACCATTGTTCTCTATTGACAACTGCTACTGACATCCAATCTTCTTCTTCATGTATGAAAACTCCCTACCCCCTTTCCTCTGTCTTGTCTTACAATAAATGTTCTTTACTATACATCAACATCAACATCACCTTTATCCCAAATTAATTGGGGTCGATGGTAGAAGAACCCACATGAAAGATATAAAATTGTTGAAAAAAATTAAATAAAAATAAAAATAATAATAAATATATATATATATATATATGTATATGAATATATAAATAAACAAAAGTGAAAAAGAAAGGGACAAGAAGAATTGGGGGAAATGAAGGGGAAAAGGACTAAAAAGGGACCATCTGGAACATAGGAATAACCGCGGGTCTAACCCTCCACCATACTTATAGCTTTTCTCCATTCCGTTCTAAGACATACCGTCCGCCAATCTATATCCCACTCCATTAAATCTTGTTTTACTACCTTCCCCCAAGTAAGTTTTGGCCGACCTCTGCCTCTTTTTGTGTTGAGCTCTTGTTAGCAAACTTCTATTCTTACAGGAGCATCCAGGGGCCTTCTCATAACGTGCCCAAACCACCTCAATCTATGTTCTCTCATCTTCTCGGCAACCTGTACTACTCCGACCTTTCATCGAATATCTTCATTTCTTATCTTATCCATCTTTGTGTAACCACACATCCACCTTAACATCCTCATCTCTGCTACTCCCATCTTATGCTCATGTTGCCTATGTGCTGGCCAGCATTCCGCTCCATATAGCATTGCCGGTCTTACTGCCGTTTTATAGAATTTTCCTTTTAACATAAGGGGGATTTTGCGGTCACACAAAAACCCAGATGCACTGCTCCATTTCATCCACCCTGCTCTGATTCTATGATTAACATCCTCATCAATCTCTCCACCTTTTTGTAAAATGGAGCCCAAGTATTTAAAAACATCTTTTTTGGGTACCTTTTGACCAATTAAATGCACGGGCTCTTGGTCCCCATCTCGTACCAGAGAAAACTCACACTTCAGATACTCAGTCTTGCTTCGACTTAATGTGAATCCTTTGGATTCCAATGTGCTTCTCCACAATTCAAGTTTTCTATTAACACCCTCCTTGCTCTCATCAATAAGCACAATATCGTCTGCAAAAAGCATACACCATGGCACTTCCTCTTGAATATCTTTTGTTAGTTCATCCATAACTAAGGCAAAAAGATAAGGACTTAAAGCCGACCCTTGGTGTACACCAACCATGATAGGAAAATAACTTGATGTTCCGTTACAAGCTTTTACACATGTAGTAGCCCCATCATACATATCCTGGATTGCCTTTACATACTTTGATGGAACCTTTTTCTTCTCCAGAACCCACCATAAAACTTTCCTTGGAACCCTATCGTATGCTTTCTCAAGGTCTATGAACACCATATGCAAGTCCTTCTTCTTTTCTCGGTATCTTTCCATAAGTTGTCGCGTCAAGAAAATGGCTTCCATGGTACATCTTCCTGGCATAAATCCAAATTGATTTACAGAAACCTTGGTTTCTCTCCTCAAACGATGTTCAATAACCCTCTCCCACAATTTCATAGTATGGCTCATCAGCTTAATGCCTCTATAGTTTGAACAATTCTGTATATCTCCCTTGTTTTTGTAGATAGGCACAATCATACTTTTCCTCCAAGCATCAGGCATCTTATTTGTCAGGAGAATCTTATTGAAAAGATTGGTCAACCATTTTATTGCCACATCCCCTAGGCCTCTCCACACTTCAATAGGGACACCATCAGGCCCCAAGGCTTTATTAGTCTTCATCCTCTTTAAAGCCTCCTTAACTTCATGTGTATTAATTCTGCGTACAAATCTTCTATTCATATCATCATACGCGTCCTCCAAGTCCACCTCGCTTGTATCTCCATCCCCATTAAACAGCTTGTTAAAGTAGTTCAACCATCTTTCATTTACATCTTCATCTCTCATCAGAAGTTTTTGATTTTCATCCTTGATGCATCTAACTTGGGTGAGGTCTTTACTTTTCTTATCCCTTATCTTTGCAAGTTTATAAATACCTCTTTCACCATCTTTGCTCCCAAGATTTTTATACAACTCGTCGAAAACCTTGCCCCTAGCTTCTCGTACTGCTTTCTTTGCATTTTTTCTCGCCAATCTAAACTTCTGCAAGTTCTCTTCACTGGGACCTTTATGCAAAGATCTAAAGCACTCCTTTTTATATTTAATTGCCTCTTGCACCTCTCCATTCCACCACCATGTTTCCTTTGTATGAAATCCATTTCCTTTACTTTCTCCCAACACCCTCCTTCCCAAATTTCGAATACACTTAGCCATCTCATTCCATATTGCATTTACTTCTCCATCAAACTCCCAAGGTCCATCGTGCAACATTCTTTCATTGAGCTCTCTCTCTTTTCCCTCCTTAAGCTTCCACCACCTTATCCTTGGGTTCTGAGCCCTCTTCTTCATTGTAAGTACTTTGTTGAACCGAACATCCAAGACTACCAGCTTATGTTGCGTAGCGACACACTCTCCAGGGTAGACCTTACAGTCGACACAAGAAGTTCTATCTTCTCTTCTAGCCAGAAAGAAATCAATCTGACTACGATTTTGGCCACTATGATAAGTGATTAGGTGTGACTCCCTTTTTTGAAAAAAGGTGTTCCCTAACATCAAATCGTAGGCTAGTGCAACATTCAAGATATCTTCTCCAGTCTCGCTTCTCGTCCCATAACCAAAACCTCCATGAATTCTATCAAAACCTCCATTTCTTTTACCAAGATGACCATTTAGATCTCCTCCTAAGAAAATCTTCTCCTCTCGAGGTATTCCCCTCAAAACCTCCTCCAAGTCTTCCCAAAATTGGCTTTTGTCAGTTGGTTGCAATCCAACTTGGGGTGCATACACACTGAGGATATTCAGGATTAAATCACCCACAACAAGCTTAACCAGAATAATCCTGTCGCCTTTCCTTTTGACATCCACAACTTTATCTCTAAAACTTTTATCGATCATAATTCCAACACCATTTCGACTCTTGTTAGTACCTGTGTACCATAACTTGAAACCAGTTCCATCCACTTCCTTGGCCTTTTCTCCAGCCCACTTAGTTTCTTGCAAACAAACAATATTCACTTTCCTTCTAGCAAAAACATCTGCCAACTCCTTCAATTTACCCGTTAAGGTTCCTATGTTCCAGCTGCCCAATCTCATCATTAACCCCTGGGCTGTGCTTGCCCGCCACGCTCGCCCAACTGCGTGTTGGGACCCTGGCATACTTCTCACCAAACCCGGGTGAAGACCTGGCGCCTTGCCTTGGGGCAAGGACCCTAACCCACTTTTCACTACACCCCGGGCCCGATGCAGTGCCTTGCCTCGTGGCAAGGACCCTAGCCCATTTTTTGCTACACCCGGGGCCCGATGCAACGTGTCGCTATGAAGGGTACGCCCCAACGAAAAATCATATAGGTTCATCACATAAAAATATAGCTGTTTTTTACGGCCGGTTTGCAAAACCTGACGCCAACCCTCCTCCTTTATCCTGGCTTGGGACAGACCATGCATGCAAGCACACATGGGCGGAGTTAAAATTTTGAATAAATTCAAAGGTATCCTCCGGCCGTAACCGAAGACTAATCCCCATCGAGCACCGTCGGACCTTTTCGGGGGCGGCTCTACCAAATCTTTTTTTTTTCCATTCACAGGACTCAAACTCGAGACCTCTGGTTAAGGGGCCCAGGCTCTTTACTATAACACCTCATAAATTCAAACACTACAAGAAAATCGGGATATAGAGGCGGTTTCGTGGTGGCTGATATACAAACTGACTCTATATCTAGTGATTAACAAATCGCCAAAGCTCAAATATCCCATTGATATCTCATTTTTGTTTCCTTGTTTGCAGCAAAATATTTCCTAATTTTTTAGCCTCCGATTTGTTCACAGTATTTCTATTTTTTTATTCTAAGCTCAGATATATGAGGTCTGAACCTTTTGTTGACATCTCTTCAAACCCTAATTCTCCAGCACCATGGGTATTCTCTTTCTTCATCTTCTTTCTTCTTCGCTAGGTTTTATATTGATTTTCTAATTAAAATACTGGTTTCTGGAAGATTTATGGATTTGAAGGATAAAAAGGTTAGGATTTAATTGGCATTTTATTGTAAGACATATACCACAAATCGTTCTCAGCAGCAGCACCATCCACCAGGTCTCCTTGCCCATTACATGTTTGATAAAATGCCCAAATGGTTATTTGGTATGTGCACATTGTTTGACTGGATAATGCTTGGTTAGTTTGTCCTTTTTGTAACTGGTTTTACATTTATCTAACAAATTCAAAGGAAACTTTTCGCTTCTATAAGCACCCTTTTTAGCAATGCCACCGGAAACTGCTCCGACACTCGACCCCTCTCCGATCGCTACCATTTCCTCAGATCGATGTACATGCACCACTGCAATGCCGAAGATGAGGTGCAAGTTTTGGAACCTGTGTTTCTCCTCCATTATTGTTCTCAACTTTGTTTCTTTTAATTTTTTTTCATTTTGTTTTATTCTTTGGAGCTTGTTACTTGATGAATAGTGTAACCGAGTTTTTTTTTTTTTGGTGTGAGGAATGGTGTAGAAAAATAAATATTTCCTTGTCCTATGATTCATGAATCATGGATAATTGATGGTTGATAACTTCAACAATTTAGTTTGGGGAAGAACTAAGAAAAGTTTTAGTGGAGATTTTTTTTAAAATTGAAAACACAGTGGTATTTTCCATTAAAGTATGTAGTCATTTTTGGTATTCTGGTTACAAGTTTACCCCCACATTTTGCTTTTAATGAGATGAACTGGATATATATAGAATCCGAATATGAAGAAATTTAGCTGTATTCGTTGAACTATGTACTGTGATTTTGCAGGGTTAAAATAAATGTGTGCTGTTGTTTGTCACTAAATAGCTACAATTAAATACCAATTCTTCTCTATACATGAGAAGTTAAGGCCCATAAATAATTATAGGATATACTAATAAATTATTTAAGCAAGTAGGACATTAGAACCCAAGAGTAGTCTCAAATTTCATTCAAAAAATAATCGATTAAGTAATTAATTATCATCCCAAATAATTGATTATCTTGTTCTAAGATTAAATTTTAAGCTTATAGAGTACCAAATAATTGTTTATTTTTCAAAATAATCAATTATTTACAGCATAAACTTTCAAATCTTAAGTGAGTTCCATGTTATGTTAAACTTCAATGATCTTAATATTTATGTCCTTTAAATGCAAAGAGATCTTGCTATTCAACCTACTAGCAGCAAAGCATTTGGAAGAAGGTATGTAAAGATGACATATCACTCCGTTTTGCATTTTGGGTTTCATTCTGTCAGATTTCATATTTCAGATTTCGTTTACGTTTTCAATGATAGTGTTTCACCGGTTGGGAGATATGTTTTGTATTTTTTGAATCTGACTTATGAAAACCTTATTTATCTCCTCCCTTTCGAAGCCTATGATTTGCATTTTGGTTCTCATTTTCTGATGGTTCTGCCTCTACTGAATTCTTCCATCTTCCATGGCCTCCTCAACCTCATTTATGCATCAGGTGCCTTCTTGTTCTGCAAATGTTGTACACTCCTTCGTTTGGTCTTTGATATCTCATTGTTTTACTTTGTTGCACTTGCAGAGACTGACTAGGTTTTGCTGTTCTTACATGCTGTTGGAGAGGCTTCCATGGCTTCTCTAAGGACATGATAAAAAATACATACGACATTACTCACTAAAGCATACCTATACGTTTCTTATAAACTATATAATTCTGATAAAAATAAGATTGCATTGTACACAAAAGCTATGTAACAGCTAACAACTTATATTTCATTTTCCACCACCGTAGGATTCCACAGCCATTTGTGGCTGCCTTTTATTCCGCTAATGGTAAGGAAAACTTAGTACTTTGGCCATTGATACATTGTAAATAGTAGTTAATATTTCGTTTAATGTTCTGCAGGTGTTTTACTCTTTAAGAGACTGGAGCCGAGACCAAGGAGCTTACTATGTTGGAAAGCATCAAGAGTAACCTATTGGAAGGTAATTTATTTTATCTTGATGCTAAATTTATCGTTAAAAAGCATAAATAATTACAAAAAAATAAAAATAAAAAATCCAATTAGCTACAGGACTGGCTTCCTTGAGTACAAGAAGGCACCTGATAAAAGTTGGTTTTAATGTCATTTTGAAAAGGTAAAGCATGATCATTTCAGGTATTAATGTACAATTAATACCTGATTAGTTATATAATTTTGACCCTTATACGCTTGATTGTTTTATAGCATAATCATTTCAGGTATTAATGTGCAAGCTTTGGATCCTGTAAAATTCGCGGTTTACTTCAAAAGGTAAGGCACATAAAAACCAATAATTTAAACCATTATATCATCACTTTTATGTTTTCTGGATTTTTTTTTTATAAATTTCTACTTTTATGTCTTTTTTATTTTTATCATTTCTATAATTTTAGTATTTTTCTTTTAACTAAGAAGAATTCACTATTTTCATTTGTTTTCTTTTTTCTTTCAATTTTTTTTACTGACTATTATATTTTCTGCATTTCTATCCTTAAGCTAACTATTATATTTTATATTTTATATTCAAACCTGGAACCCCTTATGCACTCTTCCATTTGAAATCAAATTCGTTTTTTCAATTTTCAACTTAAAACAAAGTCATGATTAGAAGGGAAGGAATTACGATTACCCTCTCTTGGTGTCATTGTCCATATACTCTATAACCCATCCTACGCAGTGGTCCAAAGTTTTTCACCTTTCTTCAGTCCTCACCCTCTCAGCTCTTAAACTGCAATTTAATAAAAGAATTTGTTTTATTTTATTTACTAATACTAACTCCCATTTCCCCTATTTCTATATATTCTAGCATCTTCCCAAACCGTAACTGCCCCTCCTTTTTCCTCTCCTATTCCCTCATTATATGTTTCCCTCCCCATAACCAACTCATTCCCTTTCTTACTTACTTAATTGGGCCCATCCGACTCAGCCCTACCACTCTTCTTCTACCATAAGTATATTTCAGGGGCTCACCATTAACCAAGCAAAGTTTATTTCTCCTTTGGTTGGGCTTGGATGGCTTTGATTCTCAAATTCTTTTGTTTGAAGAGCCTTTCTCACTATTAAAAATTAACATGACATTTGAAAAAGATTGCACATTATTGTCAACTTCTAAGTTGTTCATAAGCTTACAAAACTTGCTATTGCAAATATAACTAGGAAAAGCCTTTCACTGAAAGGACATACATCTATTCGATTATCCATCAGACTGATATATATATAATTTGAGATATTCAACTTCACGAATTGTAAACCATGTTATGCTCAGTGCAGCTAGTGATTATGAATGTTTTTCATATCTTTCTCCATCTTGTTTATTTAATTGCTCTTTGATTGAGATATCTTTCTGAACCCAAAAAATAAAAAAGGGTATCTTTCAGTGTTAGTCGGAACGAAGACAATGCTGTGGTCAATAGTAAGTTGTCAGAGGAGGATAAAGCTACTCTTCAGGTATGATTTCCACCCAATTATTGTTTTTACTCTGGCAATCAGTCAGGCAGTAATGTTCTTCCTAAGTTCTTCTGTCTTGTTTCCTTTCCTTATGAAGCAAAAGTTTATTGAATTAAGATTGTTTCTTTTCCCATCTAATATAATCCTTAAAATTTCAACACTGTACATTCTGACGAAAATACAACATCATTTATAATATGTATACTTCCTGATATATGGCAGAGTAGGCTTAAGGAATTTGAAGCAACATTAAGTAACTCCCCATGAGAGCCAACTGCTCTTGAAGTAAGTAGTGGATGCAAGTTTTGTTCTGCTATGCTAATTTCTGTGTTTCTAGATACATTTGAAAGATTTTCAAGCAGCTGCAGTAACTTCGGCAGAACTAGGGGAATATGCAAGAGCTGCTTCTCTACTTGATGAATTGACAAAGGTTAATGTTGTTTTGATCATGGATATCCTGTCGAACTTGACTATTATATGTGTTGGAATGTATCTCTGGTTTACGAAAACGACCTCCTATTTAGGAGCTATATATTTACCGTTAATAATCTCGATTTGATTTGTATACTTTCTGATTTATTTCCTAGACTTCTAGTTTCATGTAAGAAGGCGAGCCTCGGAACAATAGTAAGATTGCTCCTTTGTGATTGGAAGGTCACGGGATGGATAGTCTCTTCATAAAAATGCATGGGTTTTCCTTTTTGCTAGTTTCATGTAATTAGAGTTTCCTAGTTTCATTGTGATCATGTTATATATATACACACACACATTATTTGTATACAGTCTTTCTAATATTTTCTTATTTCATGCTGGGGATAGGCACTTCTATACAGTCTTCCCAGGAGTATTCCACTTTAGCCTTGACAAACTGCTCCGTATCATCCTCTTCCAATTTAAAAAAAAATCATGCAATAATTATTATAGATTCACTCTCTGAGACATATATATGTATTATGTGCATGTTGCACAACAATCTGTTACCATTCATTTAGGATATGTACTTGTTGTTTATGCCATAATTCTCATACTAATTCTATGAAATATTATCAGGGAAGTGAGCAAACTGAATCAGAGTTATCCTGCAGTAATGGACAGTCCAATGCTTCAGATGAATTTCCATATACTTTTGTACACTGGGTGACTAATGGACAGACACTTTGCCATTGAACCTTTGCACTAATATATAATTGACATTTTTTAGTTTAAACACTTGTAGTTGTATTGACATTGTGATTACTTTTATCATTAATTTGTAAAAGACTTACGTACTTTATTTTTTTCATATGTTTGGATCTATAAACTTTTAAAATTAATCTTTTTAAATTGATCTTTATAATTGTTTCTAGTTTCTTTTTATATATTTTAATTTATAATAACAGGTTTGATTATAAATAATAAATATATTTATGATCAATGAGATCATTGCAAGAGTTTGAGTCAAATTATATAATTTAAATGAATTTTACAATTCATTGGTAATTTGAAATATTTATGTTTACAAAAAAGAAATTATATTGACTTATACCACCAAAAAAATTAATTTTAAAAAATGAATCACATGATTTAGCGGCGGTTCAAAACCGTCGCTATAAATAAAATTATTAATTTTTTTGTAATAATCTACGGCGGTTTACATATATTCTGTGTCGGTTTGTTTTTTTGCGTCGGTTATTCCGACGGTTCGTGTAAACCGACGTTAAATTTTTTAATGTCGCCAGTTTCTATGTCGGTTGTCAATTGGCCATTGAATATTTTAGTGGCTGTTTGAACTGCCGCTAAATCTAAAACAAACCGCCACTAAATCCTATTTTTGGTGTAGTGAAATGTGAATTTATATAATATAATGTGGGTTAAAAGGGAAGGATTAGTGAAAATCCTGAAATTGAGGTCAAAATGTGTACCAAGGGCAAAATGGTAATTTCCCAAAAACGTAAACCGAGGCATGAAAAATTGAGTAGGAGATCTCAAATGATAAAAATAATGTCGAAAATGAATTCAGGACGAAAAATTGAGTGAACAGGCAAGTTTTGAAGATTTTGATGAATAGTGATTTTTTCGGTGTAAAAATACCGCGGTATAATTATACCGATATGAATGAAATTTTTATGAGTATTTTGAGGAAATAAAAATATGTCATGAACCAGAAAAATATGTAGGTTTTGAAAATATGATTCGAATTGGGTGAGGGATTAAAGTTAAATCGCGTGTGGGACCCGCTGAATCAAAACCCACTTACTTTTCCCATTTCCCCCTCACGCTCTCTCTCTTCTCTCTCCCTCTTTTCTTTCTTTTCTTCTTCTCCTTCTCCAGCGTGCGCATGCCTCCATGGAAGTTTGGGCAAGAAATTTTGTTGCCCATTTTCCACACTTTTGAGCCACCAAATCGATAAAGTTCCAACACCAAAGTTGTTTGTTGTGAGGTTGTGAGTATATTACCCTTCTTGAGAGAGTCATGAAAGTGAGTGTATAATGAGATCGTTTTTCCACCTCATTGTGCGAAATTGTGGAGTTTTGGGGCCATTGGTGGTGCTTTGCCTTGGGAGGAGGCTTGATTATCACTCCTAGGAACATTTGCAAGCTATTGGTGGTAAGAATTCTTGTTCTCCTTTGAGTTTCATGAATGTATAAAAATGGGTTTTTTGTTGAAGTTGTGAGGGATGATTTGTGTAGTTAGAGAGCTCAAATGGAAAATGTGCATTAGATGATTATATCTTAGAATGATGTATTTGAGCTAGAAATGCAATAAAATTTATTGGTGAAAAATGCTCATAACTTAGGATTTTTGCATGATGCCTAAGATTTGTGAAAAATTGAATTGTGTAAGAAATGGATTGATAAGTAGTTAGATGATGTTGTAATATGATTATATGAGGATAATGAGTGTGAATTGGATTGAATACCCCTAGATTGATGGGTAGGGATGTGCAAAAAATCCAAAAGAACTGAACCACATCAAGAACCACACCAAACTGAACCAAAATAACCGGTTTTTTTAAATTGGTTCGGAAAGTTGAACCACTTCTATTATTTAAAATAAACCAATTAAGACCCGTTTCAAAACTGGTTCTAAACCAGGTCGAACCAAACCAACCCGTTTATATGACATGACTCATCGACCATCGTTCCTACTTTCTAATTGAATCATATTTTTCTTCAGCTCGTGAACCCTAAAATTCACAGTTCACCATCTAAATCATATCTCTTCAGTCTCACTCTTCATTTCTCCTCCTCTCTCCTCTTTTCACATCGATTAATAGGCACTACAGCATGTTTGTGTTTTTCGAGTTAGGTTAGCGAAGAGGGGTTCGGTTTTGAAAAAGCGACTGTCGGAGATTGAGTTAAGGAATAGAAGGAGGCAGTGATTTTGTGAAGAAACGTTCTGTAGGTAATAATTATTTTGAGAACTTCTTCAACAATCTAAGATTTTAATTAAATCATGTTTGTTTTTATATCTTACTCTTTTCCCCTTATTTTGTGATTTTGTTGGACTGTGTAATGTTTTAAGTTTCATGAGGGTATGGTGTTTATAATTCAGATATTACTTAGAGTTTCTGAATCAGTTATGGTCTGAATGTTCGTTACTCTTTTCCCCTTATTTTGTGATTTTGTTGGACCGTGTAATGTTTTAAGCTGCATATTTGAAAAAGATGCCAAAAAAAGGGCATTTGTTCGAACCATGCTAGAATATGGTAGGTTGCTCTATAATTTACTGGAATTCACCTCTCACCCTTTTATGGGATTTTATTTCAGGTCAAAAAGGGCGATAAAATGGATCCAAAAATGCATGAATATGTTGCTTGTGAATATTGTATCTTGTGACCGCTTATGTGCTTAACCCCTTTGAACCTTATTAACTGGAATTGTTGTTGTATTTAATTTTGTATTTGAAGAGTCTTGATAAAATGTGTGATGTATTTAGAGCTAGTTGGTGTCAACGAGAATGTGGATTTGAATTTGAAGAAGGCTGAGCAACCTTTGGACAAACTCTTTTGTGTGGACTTTTCGCCCTTGTTTGTTGTAAAACCCTATATCGATTTGATATTTTGTTAGTGTTGAATTCGTATAAGTGCATTCTAATCCTCTTGTTGTAAACATGTAAGCGCAGCATGTCATTGTTAACGTGGGGTGTTACAAAAACAACATAATAAGATATGAAAAAGTATGACCGGTCCAAAATAAGTTTTGAAGTAGCTGTACAAAATGAAGAAAGTAGATGAAGCAGCATCAATATTTGAACTGAAGCTAAAGATTTAGTGGCCTAGCACCAACGTATATGAACATGTGAAGCTGAAAGTTGAGTGTTTTGGTAGTTTTATGCAAGTAATTAATCCTCAGAGAGAGAGAGAAAGAGAGGAATAGGATGTGCCTGTAGCTTATGAGGTTCTGTTAGAAACAACGAGGGAGACACCAACTAAAGAAAAAATGAGTAACCCAAGAGTGCTAGAGGTTACAGCAGGGAGAAAAGAGAGAAGGAGTGGTTCGTTGGGATTAGTCAACATAGTAATGTATCAAAAGCATGCCATGATAAATTAACTCATTGAATAGTAAACTAAATAGAATGGAACATAAGAGGAAAAAAAAAAGAAGGGGAAAAAACTTTAAAAACAAAAAAGAAAGGAGGAATAGGTCTTTTTTTCCTTCACCCAACAGCTTGAAAACTGGTGCTCTATGATTGAATAACCAAAAAGCATGCAGTGCAAGTGGGCTATGACTTTGGAGTGCTCCTTAAAAAGTATTTAAAACAACATAACGTGGGGTGTTACAAAAACAACATAATAAGTTTGTAAATGAATCCTATCCCATTATTTAAAGGGAAAAGCCAATCAAATAGTTTTGCATAAGAGTTTTCCATCTGTCGTAGTTGTCTTTTGTGAGTACTTCACGAACTATACCACTGGAAGCAAGACTTGTGGTTTCCATTATACTGATGACTCAATCTGAAATATACCAATTAGTGAACCAAACAGATCTTTCCAGTTTTGTCCACAGCAATTTGTGGATTGGTGATTAAGATCCACTCAAAACGGTATATTACTATCAATATATGGGTCTCCATATATTGATGGTAATGTTTATTATTTGTGTGTTCTTTTTGTGTTTAAAACTTCAAGATTCTGAATTTTCCCCCACTGTTCTAGAATTTATTGTCATGCATGATTTTGAGAAAATTAACAACTCATTTTTAGTTTATTGTTCAAAATGCATGTAAGGTGGAATTGTAATCTGCATAGGAATTTTGTATTCATAACAAATTAAGTTTGATATAAGTTAGAACCAATTATCTCATGCTTTTGGTGACATTTTGAAATTTGCAGAACTCCATTTTCTAACAGAACATAAAATGTAACTTGGCATTGTAAGAACTTTATTTATTATTTGGATTCTAACTTGTTTTTCTGTTGTATTTCTTTACATGCTTGTTCCAGTCAGTTCTGCCTTTGCACCAATAGCAAATCCTACAAATTGTCCTTGGGGAGAGAAGGCATTCACAAATTATCTGGGTGGCAATAAATCTGATTGGGAGGTAAGTTATAAGGGAAAATGACATGTTCGCATTATTACACAAATGCACAGTTTTTATACCAAACAGTCCTATATGTATCTCAAACAAAATATTACTTACATTATCCATGTATTAACTTAAGCTCTTAATTATTTTCCAAATAGCTGAAATATATCATCATATATGTCTTTTGCCTTTTGCCCAATTTACTAGACAATCTCTTTTTCAGGTGAAACACCGGGATGGAATCAATAGGTATTCAAGATGAATTGTTTACCTCAGAGACAACAGATCATCTAGTTTCTACTCCACAAGTTGTCTCTAATGCTAATAGCTCGTTACCATCTCGATTTAATAACCGCAAAAATCGATCAGAAGTTTGGGACCACTTCTCAGAGCCTAACTCAGATAAAAAAGCCCATTGCAATTATTGTGGTTGTACGATCAAGTGTGATAAGGGAACGAGTTCTATGCGAACTCATTTGAAGAGGTGTAAGGATCATCTAGATAGAGATAAAAACAAAAGGAGAAAATCATCTTTATCCTCAATTGGAGCTACAGAAGGACATGCTGGTTCTTCCCCTTCGACGGTTGCTAGATTTGACCAACAAGTTTGCCGGGATGCACTTGTGAAAATGTTAGTGGCTACCTAGCTTCCTTTTCGATTTATTGAGAATGAAGACTTTCGGTGGTTTATCAGTATTGTAAATCCGAAATTCAATCTTACCTCACGAACTACAATGGCACGTGATGCTTTGACATTATATCAAGCAGAAAAAGTGAAGTTGAAGAAGTTTCTTGCTATGCATTGTACAAGAGTTTGCCTCACCACGGACACTTGGACATCATGTCAAAATATGTGTTATATGTGTTTGACTGCACACTTTGTTGATAAAAATTGGAAGCTGCACAAGAAGATTTTAAACTTTTGCCAAGTCAAAAGTCATTCTGGAGAAGTTATGGCTAAAACTGTTTTGTCATGCTTGAATGACTGGGGGTTGAATCGTGTGTTTAGTTTGACAGTTGACAATGCTACATCGAATGATACTGGGGTTCAAAACCTAAAGAAGAGTTTAATGCTTCAGAGCAACTTAGTTTTGAAGGGAGATCATATTCACATGAGGTGTTTTGCACATATTTTGAACCTAATAGTGAAGGATGGATTGAAAGATATGGACAATTCCATTTTAAGAATCCGTGCTGCAGTTAAATACATTAGATCTTCTCCATCCAGGTTTGAAAAATTCAAGACATGTGCAGAAAAGCAAAAGATTGAATACAAGGGTGCACCTAGTTTAGATGTTGAAACTAGATGGAATTTAACTTATCTTATGTTAGAGGCGGCTTTGAAGCACGAAAGGGCATTTGAGCAGCTTGAATTGCAAGATAAAAATTATTATCATGAGTTAGAAAAAGGCAAGGGTGTGCCTACATATGAAGACTGGTTCTATGCTCGGTTAATTTTGCCATTTTTAAAGATCTTCTATCGAGTTACTTTGTCTATTTCTGGTACTTCTTATGTTACCAGTAATAGATATATGATAGAGGTATTCAAAATTGGAAAGAAGATTCGGCAGATGTGCGAGTCCAATGATTCAAGTGTAAGTGAGATGGCTCAAAAGACGAAGAAAAAATATGATAAGTATTGGGGAAATCCTGATAATCTGAATATGTTGTTGCTGATTGCAGTTGTGTTGGATCCTAGATGCAAAATGAGTTTCTTACATTGGTCTATTAAAGATAGTTTTAATAGTGGTGAGGCAGCTGGCTTGAGAGAGAAGTTAGAGAGGTGTTTGAAGTCCATTTTTGAAGAATATATTGGCAAGGAAGGGGTGTCTCAAGATAATTCATAGGAAACACAGTTCGATGATGATGATGATGATGATTTTGTTAATCATTTTCAGCAAACAACTGGGCATAAATCAAATGCTAAATCTGAATTAAATAAGTACCTGGATGAAGCTATAGAGAACTATTCAGATTTTGATATCTTGACTTGGTGGAAAGCAAATTCAAGTCGATTTCCAATACTTGCAAGCATTGCTAGAGAGGTGTTAGCTATACCTGTCTCTACTGTAGCCTCTGAGTCAGCATTTAGCACTGGAGGAAGGGTACTTGATCCTTACCGTAGTAGATTAACAGCTAAAACAGTGGAAGCGCTTGTCTGCACACAAGACTGGGTAAAACGAACACCTTTTTTGGAGATTTCAAATGAAGACCTTGAGGAGCTTGAGAAAATTGAGGAAGGTAAGATAATAAAATTAATTAAGATGTTTTTATTATATTGTGATTTAATAATTAATCAGATTTTTTTTTTTGAAGAGATGGTTTCCCAACAAGATGCTACCTGTTCGACCTCAGCTGCTCTTGATATTGATTGACCATTGTTTATTTTCAGTTGAATTGTGTTTCAAAAATCAATTGCAATTGGTGGATTGTAAAAGTCACTGCGTTTTCAGTTTGATTTTCTGCTTATGAAGCTTTTGCTTTATGAATTTCAATACCTCCCATATGGTTGGCTTAGTGCCTTCTTCCATGTTTCTTTTTTTATGTTGCTATGGTGGGATCTTTATTGGCTGGCTTCAATAGGTGGTAGCACTTTTGAATAGTTTGTAACAGCAAAATGATCTATGCACATTATCATATGGGCTCTGGTTAGTTCTTTTGCTTCTCTTGTTTGTCCTTTATCATACCTGGTCTTGACTATTCATGCCATCTTTAATTTTGTTTGGCTAAATTGAGCTGTGAGTCCTCTGGTTCTTTGCAACTTTTTATTGATCTACAAAACTAATCATGCAGTTGTAGTTATATTACTGTATACCTTGTGTCAGTCTTACTATATACCTTGAAGCCAGATCATTGAGAGGAAACTTGCTTTGAAGACAAGGTTTGAAATTGAATTGTCATTTGCTTCTGGTTTTATCATGTCAGGCAGCGCATAATTTATCTATAAGAAGCTTGTGCTCCAGATGCTCTTCTCATATTATTTGATTTCTGCATGTTGATTCTGAACATTTGAATTACTAATCTGATAAGCACAATTTTGTGTATTGGTGTGAGGGAAAAACATCATTTTCTGTGAACGAATAGGACTGTCCGAGAAGAAGTTTGGGCTCAATTTACATCTGATTTTCAATTAGGGATTTATAGTGGCATAGACTTTAGGCTCAAATTGCTTCTGACTTAAAAATAATGGACTGGAATTAAACCAAGGCTTCATTTACTTTTACTTTCAATATACCTGCACACGTATGTCAAAAAACATCAATTGATTGGGGTAGATAGGCAACCTCAAGCCTAACTGAAAGCCCTCAGGATTAATGGTTGCAAATTAAGATCATGTATGCATTGCTGGACATCATTCTTGGCAAAGAAGGCAATGATTGGCTGCTATCATCATGCTTAATTCTGGTGCTGAAACATCCACTTTAGGGGATGTAACATTTTATTGCTTCAGTTAGATGTAATTTCTTAACCTTCTCGTCATTTTTAGTTTGACGTAGCATGTATACTTTGTTTTTGGTAATTTGACACCTAAATACATTCCTAAATATAAAACTTATTCTTCTGAATTGCATTCTGCTTGTAAATATTTACGAAGGAGGGACTAGTTTATGAATGAGAGGCAGCTATCTGCTTAATCAGAGGGAAACATTACATTGGAAAGAAACTATCACCCTATATTCTGATTGACTATTTTTTGTTCAGGTTTTTTATCCTGCTTTCCTGTCCACGTCCTGCACCATATTTGTTTAATTTGGAAACGCTTATTAGAAACTAGTTGTATGACAAAATATTTATGAAGTGCAGGACAGATGTTGAAGAGGGAGAAAAGTTGATTAGGAGGCATAACAATCAATCAAAATGTGCCGATCAATCTTTATTCTTAAATTTTGCTATGCATTCTGTCAGAATGGAAGCCTGTGATTGTCCACCAACTCATCATGTTCCATCAGAAGAGCAATCAAATTCTTCAGTTCTTCCTGGACGAAAAACACCCCATATTGTGGTACAGAATGATGATGTTGTTCAAGCTGAAGAATACAATTGATGTTCTGATTACTCACAGGTTGAGCAGGACAGCTTCTTTTGGGGAAGTACAAAGAATAGGAGAAATAATAGCCATAGTCCAGTAATGAAAAGTATGTTGCCGTGAGCTTGCATTTATGGGATGAAAAATTATCTTCCAAATGATGCTACATTCCATAATCTGATAAAGGGTTTAAGAAATATTACAACTAGTCCAGTTCTTGTAGAGAAAAATGAGTCCAAGGAAAATGAAAGGTCCTTGATTTTGGATTTCTTTGCAATGATGATATCGGATGGATGGAACCGAGTGATTGCTGCATATAATTCTGTTATTGTTTGTCTTTGTAAGCAGGTATTTGATTTATTTTAAAATAATCTTCTTTAAAACCGGTTCAGAACCAGTTTGGAAGTGGTTCGGAAGTGGTTCGGAACCGGTTCGAAACCGGTTCGGAAGTGGTTCGGAACCGGTTCGGAACCAGTTCGGAAGTGGTTCTAGTTCAAAACCGATTTGAAACCAGTTCATAAGTGGTTCGGGTCGAACCGGTTCGAACCGGTTTTGACCCGAACCGAACCAATTTCATTTTAAAAAAAAACCGGTTCAAAGAACCGAACTGGTTTTAAACCGGTTCGGTTCGGTTCTCTAAAAAATGCGGTTCGGGTCGACCCATGCCCATCCAAATGAGTAATTCGACCTATTGAGGTAATGGTTGGTTGTTGATGTAAAATTGAAGGTGTATATGAATAACTATGAATTGGTGAGTAGTGAGGGGTAATGTAATTAAAATGGATAAATTATTGGTTGTGTGTGCCATTGGGCCTAAGTGAATCTAATTGATGATGAATTGTGTAAATGAGTGATTGACATGGAAATTGATTGAGGATCATGTTGTTGATCATATAGGTTGCTCTCTTGGACGCTATGGAAGCAGATTAAGCTTGGAACTTACGTATGGAGCATTGGCTCGGAGTTGAGGTAAACCTTTGGAACTCGGGTTTAGTCCCTTGTGTGCTCCATCACGCCTAGTATAATACCTCGCAATTCTAAATTATGTAATTAAAGTATTAAGTGAGTAATTAAGTGATGGATTAGTGAAAATCCCAAATGATAGGCCAAAATACAAAGAAAGGGCAAAACGGTAATTAGCCAACACACAACCCTAGGAAGATAAAAATAGAGTAGAAGGTCTCAGATGATAAAAATAACCATGGAAATGGATTCAGAACGAAAATTTGAGTGGACAGGCAAGTTTCAGAAAAATCAGTGAATAGTATTTTTCGCGGGAAAAAATACTTCAATAAGATTGCACCGTAAAACGTGCCAGTGGAATTTTGAGCTCTAGGTTTCAAATATGGATTATAAATTGTTTATAGAGTTAGGAAATATGAATTTTGATAAATTTTGATTGAATTAAGTCTGTTTGGGGAAGCGTGCCAATAGCGCACGCAATAGCTTAAAACAGTGTTTTCTCCGAATGACCGGAAAACTCTGGATTAGTCTGATCAAGTATAATTAAAGGAAATTATTTAATGTTAATAAATAGAATTTCTAAATAAGTTTTGAATTTATGAACGTTTAGTGAAATCAGGGATAAATCCGGATGAGTTTTAAATCGCGTGGGACCCGCTCCCACTTAAGTCACTTAAGGTACCTAAACTTCACCATTCATCACCTTCTTCTTTCCTTCTCCTCCTATTTTGCACAAGAAACATAGCCCCCACCCCTTCATGAGCAAAATTTTTATTTGGCCATAACTTAGCCATTTCTCCACCGAATCCAACGATTCTTGTCTTGAAACTTGATGGAAAACACCTTCTAAAGCCATTGGTACCACTCTCGAGCCTTGAAATCGTGTGTGTGAGGAGATCTAGCCCCATATACCTTGCATTTGGGTGAGTTATTTCAACATTTCATTGGTTGATTTCTGAATTTGGATTATGGACCCTAAAGAGAGATTTTGTGATGTGTTGTGTTAGAGAGCTCAAATGGAAAATGTCTATTAGAGGATAATGCCTTAGAATGATGTATTAAAGCTAGAAATGCTATGAAAATTTTTGGTGAAAAATGTTGATTTTTAACTTAGTAAAATTTTGATGTGTCAAGACTTTGAACTTTGAAAATGTGTTAGGAGTGTATTGGTGAGTGGTTGTATGATTGTATGATGATATAATAGGATGATATGAGGTGTGGAGTGGTTAAAATTGATGGAAATTCATTGTATGTGAACTAGTGAGAATTCGGCCATTTGAGGTAAATTGAGGAATGCATGTTTTGGAAAATTTTAGTGTTAGGAGTGTATTGGTGAGTGGTTGTATGATTGTATGATGATATAATAGGATGATATGAGGTGTGGAGTGGTTAAAATTGATGGAAATTCATTGTATGTGAACTAGTGAGAATTCGGCCATTTGAGGTAAATTGAGGAATGCATGTTTTGGAAAATTTTAGTGATGTGTTGTGTGTTGAAAAGGTAATTAGTAGGGTTGTGTGGTGATTGGCATGTGGAAGGATCAATGCAAAAACAATAAGTGGTGAAATTGGCCTAATGTGCCTAGAGTGAAATATTTCGCAAAACGTTGCGTAAAAGTCATAAAACAGAAAAACGGCGATTGAACTAGCCTTTTAGTAACCTAAGGGAGTGTAATAAATTGAGAAAGGAAATTTAGAAAAACAAATCCTAAATTAACACTATATAGGCCGAACCATCCAAGGGGTGGGGAGGATTTTTGACGTTTTCGCGTTTTGTCATAATTTGACTGAAACTGACGGCTATACATGGTTGTATAGGTTGTCGTACGTGGATTTAAACCCGGAACAGTGAAACAGTGGACTGCCCTTGGTTTTGGACCAAGTGGATTGAGGTAAGTGAATGAGTTAACAAATGTATAATTGTAAAATTTCATGTGTTGTTTGAATTTTTAAGTGATTGGATATGTCCTCTATGTAGGCATTCCTTGTGTACCAAGCTGTGAGTTAAGCTGCTGCGAAGCTTAGTGGAAAAGTATAAGGTAAACTCTTGGTACTAGGGCTTGTTCCCCTTTTCTGTTCCACCTTGCCAGTTGATGGCAATGGTAGGAAGTGTGTATGAGTAGTGTAGAACAGCATAAGCATGCATTAGCATTTATGAGGGTACTATATGTACCGGATCACTGGCCAATTGATATTTTAGCCTTCGGGCAAGTTTCCAGACTGCCACTGGATAGGTCTCCGAGAGGGAGTTCCAATTGACCCAGGGTCGTGGTGTGTTATCCGGATAGGAGCACACTAGGTAGTCTCGGGTGTATATGGTTGGAAGGGGTACCTTGGTGGGTTGTTCTTTGAACACGCTAGGGGTAGCCGAGGACATAGCGTGGTATTGGTAGCTACCATTCCCGCATGTCGTAGTTGTTTTCTGATAATAATCCCCTTTCTCTAAACCCCTTGTTGTATCCCATTTTATAACAGTGTTGTTTTATGCTATTGATATACATCGAAGTGAACCATTGGGCGGAGTTTTCTCCAGAACCTCTGGGTTACTGAAATACATTCGTATATCTCACCCCGTCTCGGGGCATTTATTTCAGGAGGTAGCAGTGGCACAGGAAGGGCGGGCAAGAGGCCCATAGGAAGATCATGAAGTGTTGTCATTAATTATCCATGAACATTTAGATTTTGTTTAAGTGTTATTATATTTATCATTCTAAGTTTTATGTTGAAAGGCATGAATTGTAATATGTGATATGTAATTGAGAAGTATAGTGGCATAATGATATTAGATTAGATTAAGGGACGTTTGGAGCTGTTTCGGGGTTGGTTGGTAGTTTTGCTTGTCCAACTTCAAACGGCGATAACCGGAGCAAACGAGTTCGGAACCAAGCATGTGATAGCTTTCTGGAAAGGTAATTCTGTAATAAAAAAGATAGTAAGGTATGAGGGATTGAATTTTTACTGTGCGTCTTATAACACCTCGGAAAATTAAATGTGAATTTATGTGATAAAATATGGGTTTAAAAGGGAAGGATTAGTGAAAATCCGAGAATTAGGGCCAAAATGGGCTAAAAGGGCAAAATGGTAATTTGCCAAGAACGTAAACCGAGGCATGAAAAATGGAGTTAGAGATTTAATATGACAAAAATAATGCTGGAAATGGAATCAGGACGGAAAATTGAGTGAATAGGCAAATTTGGGAAAAATTGATGAATAGTGACTTTTTAAGTGAAAGATACTGTGGTACGAGTGTACCGATAAGTGTGAAATTTTTATGAGAATTTTGAGGAAAGAAAAATATGTCATGGACTGGAAAAATGTGTAGATTAAGAATTTATGATCAGAATTTTTATCGGAGTTAAAGTTAGATCGCGTGTGGGACCCGTGTGACCGAAGTCACTTGGCCCCCACCTCTTTTTCTTCTTCGTTTTCCTTCTCTTTTCTTCTCTCTCGCGCGCCCCTCTCTGCTGTGAAAAAAGAAAACCCACCCATTCTTCTCTTCTCCACCATTTCTTCAATTCTTCACCAAATCACTTGATTTTGGTGTTGAAATCTATTGTAAACAACCTTCTAGATCCATTGGTAACACTTAGAAGCCATGAAACCACCTCCATTGCTGCGTTTTGGACAAACTCAGATCCGACCCCTATGGTGTTCTTGGAGTTTTTGGAGTTTTTGGATCTCTTTTGGGTAAGTGATGTAATTGAATAATTGAATGGTGAACCGTTGGTATAGGTTGATAATATGATTACATGATTAGTATGAGTGTTAAAATGAATCGAAAAGCCTTGGGGCATACCTTGTGAGGAATCCGAATTATGATGTAAATTGAGGAAAAATGATATAAGAATGATGTAATGGAAGTTGAATGATTAAATATGACGTTTAAATGGATGATGGTATAGTGTGATATAGTGGAATGAGAAGAAATAATGTGTGATTCATGATATAATGGGTGATTTGATCTATAAAAGAGATTGAAGTAAAATGAATGAGTATTTGAGATTTAATGTTTCATTTGGAAATGGATTGATAATCATGTTGTGGATTATCTAGGTTGCCTCTGTTGGACGCTTTGGAAGCGGGTAAGTTTGGAGCTTACGTTTGGAGCATGGGCTCGGTATTGAGGTAACCTTTGGAACTGGGGTTTAGCCCTTGTGTGCTCCACCACACCTAGTGGATGGTTGTGGTTGGATTATGTGGTTATGACATTGTGTGATTGTGTGCTTGTATGCATATTGCTTGATTTTTGTGAAAATTGTTTGGTCACTGGCCAGTTGACGTGTGTTGGTTTGGACATCCGCTGGGTTCGTCCTACGGGAGAATGCCAGTTGGACTGCCATGGTGTTGACTCTGGGAGCGACATCAGGATGATCCAAGCGGGGGACGTCCGCCGGATAGGGCTCATGAGGAGTTCCGGTTGGGTATTGCCATGGAGTCTTCTCAACCATGGGAGAGGCGCCAGGACTGTCTCGGGAGTTATATGATGGAGTCCTTGAACATGAATCCATGAGTGGATGTTCTCGGGTTGTCTCCAGTTGGTGGGTGATATTGTATTACATGCATATTATATGATGTTGTATGTGCACATTGAGTGAGCCATGGGGTGGAGAAACCTCCAGGGCCCTTGGTTTACTGAGATATATTTATATATCTCACCCCGTGTTGTGGGGCATCATTTCAGGTCAGGTTGAGCCTGGAAGAGTGGAGCATGAGGTGCATATTGGAGTCACAGCATGTTGAGGACTTGGTTGAGGCACATCTTGCATATATGTTATGCTTTAGACTTAGGCCATGAACTTGTGCATGTTGAAAATGCCATGCTTGTAAGTTCATGAATACATGTTAGATCCTTCAATATGATGTATATGTAGGACATGAGTATATATTGTATATTTGAGTGAGCATGGGACTTGTCCATTGCCACATTCATTGTATTAGAAGCCTTGGTGAATATGTTGTAAAATGGACCATATTTGATGTAAAATGGCCATTATATTAAAGACTATGTAAATGTTGCATAATTGAATGAAAATGCATGTTTGAAGGGCCTAGGGCCTACATAAGAGTATGTTTAAGTGTTGTGTGGAGTACTAAGATGTTAGGGATGGATTACACAACCTTTTTGGGGCTTAAAATGCTGTAATCTGTCACTTTTACTGCATAGTAATCGATTACCTAAGCATGGTAATCGATTACCATGCAACAGGGGACGAAAAATTAGCTACTGTCTTCACTGGTAATCGATTACTGAGGCTTGGTAATCGATTACCATGTGAGGTAATCGATTACCCAAGGTTGGTAATCGATTACCAGAACAGAGGAATTGAAAAATTGGCTACTGCCTCATTTTTGACAGGTGGTAATCGATTACCACCCACTGGTATTCGATTACCACAGTGTAAATTTTGAAAATTTAAGTTTTTCTAGACTAAAAGAAAGGGGTTTAACTTGATGGGTAGAACTCCACATGGTTCGTGGTTTGAAACCACGCGTAACTAATGTAAAGGGGGAGAACTTGGTAAGATATGAAACTAAGTTGATGAGTTTAAATGAGTTGAATAAAAAGAAGGAGTAGAGGTGTTGTTAAGCTGAATGCTTCCGCGTATTACATTTACAATTATGGTGTTGTTTTAATTGATTACGGAAAAAAGAAATGGTTATAAAAAGGAATATGATAAAAAGAAAAAGTTTACCCGTAATTTAATTAACCCAATTACTGTGATTGTAACTGCGCTTAATATCATAATCAATGTTAACAATACCGGTACGTAACGGGCTGTTACATTTTATGGTATCAGAGCAGTTTCATTAGGGAACTCTGATGATTGTGTAATTGAGGTGAGTGCTGTATAGTTGTACGTAGACTCTTATTGACTGCTACACGTGTGATTCCTTAGTTTGGGCCTGATCAACCCATTCCTTGTGTTCAATGTGTGGTCAGTATAAGATGCCTTCGTGACAACCCTGGAGCACCAATGCCAGTCCTTAGGATAAGGTGTTGGGTGCAGTGTTGACTGCCCACGGATGGATATGCCAGTAAGTGAATTTGATGTCATTGAGGACTTAGTGAGAATAAATTGTGATACTGCAATTGAGGACTTAGTGAGTTAATGGTGTTATGAATTGTTGTATAATGTGGTAGTATGATTGTATCATGATGATTTATGCAATAAAATTTATGGTGCTATTGGATTGTTGTAACTTAGTGAGATTGGTGGTAATTGATGAAAATGTGAAATGTAAACATGTATTGTAATGAATAGAAATAAAGGAAGGTGTGTTGGTATATGTAAATGATTGAATTGAGTTGGTATTGGTATGGTGATGTTGGTAGTCTTTCCTAAGTGTATGGAAGTTAGAATAATCGAGTATATGGTGTGTGGAATTAGTAGTATATCTTGATGTGGTAAGGGAATTGGAACCCCGAGGAATGTGTGAAAATTTAATATGAGTGTTATATGGAATATTGGATACCTTAGGGTAAAGTATAAGGTTATAAGACCCTTGAAGAGGGCATACACTTGGATGACTTAAGATGCTTGGATGTAGAAGTAAATTGGAACTTCAAATTTTGGATTGAGAATTGTGAGTAACTTAAGAGAACTATGGAAATGATGTGATGTATAACTCAATGTTGAAAATTGGGACGTTAGTCCATGATGATTTAATGTGGCTGAATGTAAGTGAGGATATCATATGAATAAAAAGTAAAATATAAGGAGTTGAGAAATTGCCATGTAAGGCATTGGATGAAATTGATTGAAAGTATGAGAGTCCATAATGTTGAGTAGCATTAAAGGGTTAATGATGTGGCCTAACTTTAGGTGGATAGTAATCCTGTGATGGCTAAGTGCCAGTATCTATACATGTATAAATATGTTTTGTGAAGGCCGGGGTGCCTATATGTATAATTGTGTTGTTTTGAGTTAGTAAACTCTGTGGTAAAAGAAAAGTTATTTTTGGTAAAAGAGTAATGATGTAAGTGAAATTCCCTATGATGGGAAATGTTGGAAGGGATTGTCTCTTTGGAGTGTCATTGGATGCTCAATGTGGTATGGGATTCATGATGGAGTCCCGGTGTGCAAGTTATACCATGGCACACATGTTGGTAATAATGTGGCAATTAAAATTGTCCTGGGTTTCCCTTTGTGGATTGAATCCTAAGAGGTGTTGCTCTTGGAAGTCCCAGGCGAGCGCTGCTCGAAGTTGGAATTTATCTGGTGGTCCCTATGCGCAGAATGCATGGACTGTGAAATGATGGCACCCTCGGTGTCGTAGTGAATTGTTGAGAGTAAAGTGATGCTATGTTAAAGGAAGTGGATTTTCCACAGTGTTGAGCATGGTTGCTATGAGTCATGATGGACAATGGATTAGGACTGTACCAAACATGGGTACTGTAGGAATTGGAAGTTTTGTGTCAAAATATGAAAAAGATGCCGAGATCATGCGAGGAGGATTATTCTATGGACTAAGACTAATGACTAGTCAAGTTAAATGAGTAGATTGTTGAGAAAAGAACCATATTGGAAAGTTATAGTGGATGGAGCAAAAGTAAGATATAATTAGTATACTACTGTGTATCTATATAGAATTTGTTTGCCGTTATATACGGATTTGATGTGAATGTGTTGTCTTTGTGTGGCTATCTCCGTATGGATTATGTTCCCGGAGATTATTATTATTATTTTACATAAGTACTGTAGTGTGAGGTAGAACCTTGTGTTAGTGGGACTGTTAGTACAGCCGTTGGCATGTTACCTCTTCTTGCGTGAATTATAAGGACAGATTCTCTGATTGGTGGGGCATTGCACCTGGGGCCCTTAGGACAGCAAGAGCTCGAGGGGTTAAACCTGGGATGTTCTTACCCATTGCATTAGAGAATTGTATCTTGTGAGGAACGCAAGAGGTGAATTTGGATAACTGTAAGTGAACAGTAATATGCTTAATATGATGGAATGTGTGAGGTGCCATGAGATGGCAGTTTGAATTATGAAATTGAGCACTCGGAGATGTGCACGTGTATACACCAAGTGTGGTAGTATGAATTATGGTTTTTCAGAAATTGTGAAATGAATTATTGGATTGTCACCTAGGTGAAGGGAATGGAAAATTGACTAGTGATGATGATTGAGTCAAGGTTTTATGGAAAGGCTTGTGATGGTAAGATGTTAGGCTAAGTTGGTGGCCTGAGTGGCCAATGATTTTAACAAGTGATTAATTGTGATGTAGTAGAGTAAGAAAGTGTGGTGCTAGTTGTTAAATGGAATGGTATTTGGGCGAAATAAAAGGTTGATACCTCTACCCTGGTGGTAGAGTTACTGATGAAGCATTATAGATGCAAAAAACTATTGTGAGAGATGTGTTGAAAATGCACAATGTGGATGTTGTTATTGACTAGGTACCAAGATATATGGTTGAGTGTGCTAGTAGTACTGTGAATAGTCTGAGAGACTTGTGTAATAGCCGATATAAAATTATGAAAGTAATGATAATGATGGATTTAGTCCTTGTGGCATGATAAATAGGCTTTGAAAATCCCTATGTGATGGGACAGATATGAGAGAGAGACGATATGTGACATTGGAGAGATACATACTGGTTAAGTGAAATGATGATGAAGGGGAAATGTATAGAATGAAACACAGGTGGAATTGATACATGAGTACGGAATTGTAATTAAAGAAAATTGTTAATGAAAATCTTGGGCATGTTGCCTTTAATGGGAGAAATCAGTGATGAATTATGTGTTAAGTTGTGGAGATGATTAGTTGAACTTGTAAGTATGATATAATGTATGACAGTTAATGAATGGATTGATGGTTGAAAGCTTTGGAATGACTGATGTGAGGTATGAATTGTAATGTGTGGTCCATTGGGGACCAGATAAAGGTCTTGAGAAAAAGATACGCCATTGTGTTTTGGTGAAGTTGGTGGACTCGTAAGGATAAATTGACGGTTGAGCACAAAGATGGTGCTTGTTAAAGATAAAGTGCTGAGGTGAAATTGTACGTTATAGGTTGAGAACATGAGAAAGAAAATTGTGTATATACGAGTTGTGTCTAGGTGCCAAAAATGGGGATTTGTCCCTCGGAAAATAAAGGTATAGTGAGCATGAACTAGGTGATTACTCGGTGAGTTGCACTGAGAGGCTGTGATATTCCATGATAGTGTTTAATGTGGAATAAAAAATGTGAGAAGAATTGATGAAGAGAGTTGGTACTTCGTAGAAATAAAATTCAAAGAAAGATAATTTGTGGATGTAATGTGCCAGTAAGTAATAGTTGCCTGGTGGCACAGATTGAACAGGATGTAGCGTAACCCTATGGGTATATTGGTTGATATGTTAATTTGGTAGGGGAACCTGCCAAGAGAGATTATGGGCTATGTGTGCTAAGTAGCCGGACTTGTGAAAAGAAATTAAAAGCAATTGGCTTGGGAAAGCAGAAAAAGTGCACAGCTGTGTGGTGCACTCCGGTTGTTCACATGTGGTGTCACCGGTTGAGATTGGAATTGGGATGGACTTGAGGTCTCCCATTGGGCCTTTGAAAGGCAAGGTCATTGTGAAATGGGGCTGAAAGGCCAAAAGATAGAAATGTAAATAATTAGTTTGTTGTCCGCGCACTGGATTAAGCTTCTTGGGTACGGGGGACTGAGATTCTCTGGCTGTATCCCGAGTTAGCGTAGGTGCATAGTTGATTTTGCGGACAAAATTCCTAAAAGGTGGGGTGAATATAACACCTCGGAAAATTAAATGTGAATTTATGTGATAAAATATGGGTTTAAAAGGGAAGGATTAGTGAAAATCCGAGAATTAGGGCCAAAATGGGCTAAAAGGGCAAAATGGTAATTTGCCAAGAACGTAAACCGAGGCATGAAAAATGGAGTTAGAGATTTAATATGACAAAAATAATGCTGGAAATGGAATCAGGACGGAAAATTGAGTGAATAGGCAAATTTGGGAAAAATTCATGAATAGTGACTTTTTAAGTGAAAGATACTGCGGTACGAGTGTACCGATAAGTGTGAAATTTTTATGAGAATTTTGAGGAAAGAAAAATATGTCATGGACTGGAAAAATGTTTAGATTAAGAATTTATGATCAGAATTTTTATCGGAGTTAAAGTTAGATCGCGTGTGGGACCCGTGTGACCGAAGTCACTTGGCCCCCACCTCTTTTTCTTCTTCCTTTTCCTTCTCTTTTCTTCTCTCTCGCGCGCCCCTCTCTGCTGTGAAAAAAAGAAAACCCACCCATTCTTCTCTTCTCCACCATTTCTTCAATTCTTCACCAAATCACTTGATTTTGGTGTTGAAATCTATTGTAAACAACCTTCTAGATCCATTGGTAACACTTAGAAGCCATGAAACCACCTCCATTGCTGCGTTTTGGACAAACTCAGATCCGACACCTATGGTGTTCTTGGAGTTTTTGGAGTTTTTGGATCTCTTTTGCATTGATGGAGCCTTGGTGGTGTTCCTACACTTGATGGTGAGTATATTTATGGTATTTTTATGGTTGGATTCATAGATCTAGGAATTTATGCTTTGAATCTTTGATTTTAGATGTGTGATGATAGAGAGCTCAAATGGAAAAATGCTATTAGATGAAAATGCCTTAGAATGATGCATGAAAGCTAGAAATGCTATGATAAATTTTGGTGAAAAAGTTGGTTTTTAACTTAGGAAAAATTGTGAAGATTTCATGAAAATGGGTAAGTGATGTAATTGAATAATTGAATGGTGAACCGTTGGTATAGGTTGATAATATGATTACATGATTAGTATGAGTGTTAAAATGAATCGAAAAGCCTTGGGGCATACCTTGTGAGGAATCCGAATTATGATGTAAATTGAGGAAAAATGATATAAGAATGATGTAATGGAAGTTGAATGATTAAATATGACGTTTAAATGGATGATGGTATAGTGTGATATAGTGGAATGAGAAGAAATAATGTGTGATTCATGATATAATGGGTGATTTGATCTATAAAAGAGATTGAAGTAAAATGAATGAGTATTTGAGATTTAATGTTTCATTTGGAAATGGATTGATAATCATGTTGTGGATTATCTAGGTTGCCTCTGTTGGACGCTTTGGAAGCGGGTAAGTTTGGAGCTTACGTTTGGAGCATGGGCTCGGTATTGAGGTAACCTTTGGAACTGGGGTTTAGCCCTTGTGTGCTCCACCACACCTAGTGGATGGTTGTGGTTGGATTATGTGGTTATGACATTGTGTGATTGTGTGCTTGTATGCATATTGCTTGATTTTTGTGAAAATTGTTTGGTCACTGGCCAGTTGACGTGTGTTGGTTTGGACATCCGCTGGGTTCGTCCTACGGGAGAATGCCAGTTGGACTGCCATGGTGTTGACTCTGGGAGCGACATCAGGATGATCCAAGCGGGGGACGTCCGCCGGATAGGGCTCATGAGGAGTTCCGGTTGGGTATTGCCATGGAGTCTTCTCAACCATGGGAGAGGCGCCAGGACTGTCTCGGGAGTTATATGATGGAGTCCTTGAACATGAATCCATGAGTGGATGTTCTCGGGTTGTCTCCAGTTGGTGGGTGATATTGTATTACATGCATATTATATGATGTTGTATGTGCACATTGAGTGAGCCATGGGGTGGAGAAACCTCCAGGGCCCTTGGTTTACTGAGATATATTTATATATCTCACCCCGTGTTGTGGGGCATCATTTCAGGTCAGGTTGAGCCTGGAAGAGTGGAGCATGAGGTGCATATTGGAGTCACAACATGTTGAGGACTTGGTTGAGGCACATCTTGCATATATGTTATGCTTTAGACTTAGGCCATGAACTTGTGCATGTTGAAAATGCCATGCTTGTAAGTTCATGAATACATGTTAGATCCTTCAATATGATGTATATGTAGGACATGAGTATATATTGTATATTTGAGTGAGCATGGGACTTGTCCATTGCCACATTCATTGTATTAGAAGCCTTGGTGAATATGTTGTAAAATGGACCATATTTGATGTAAAATGGCCATTATATTAAAGACTATGTAAATGTTGCATAATTGAATGAAAATGCATGTTTGAAGGGCCTAGGGCCTACATAAGAGTATGTTTAAGTGTTGTGTGGAGTACTAAGATGTTAGGGATGGATTACACAACCTTTTTGGGGCTTAAAATGCTGTAATCTGTCACTTTTACTGCATAGTAATCGATTACCTAAGCATGGTAATCGATTACCATGCAACAGGGGACGAAAAATTAGCTACTGTCTTCACTGGTAATCGATTACTGAGGCTTGATAATCGATTACCATGTGAGGTAATCGATTACCCAAGGTTGGTAATCGATTACCAGAACAGAGGAATTGAAAAATTGGCTACTGCCTCATTTTTGACAGGTGGTAATCGATTACCACCCACTGGTAATCGATTACCACAGTGTAAATTTTGAAAATTTAAGTTTTTCTAGACTAAAAGAAAGGGGTTTAACTTGATGGGTAGAACTCCACATGGTTCGTGGTTTGAAACCACGCGTAACTAATGTAAAGGGGGAGAACTTGGTAAGATATGAAACTAAGTTGATGGGTTTAAATGAGTTGAATAAAAAGAAGGAGTAGAGGTGTTGTTAAGCTGAATGCTTCCGCGTATTGCATTTACAATTATGGTGTTGTTTTAATTGATTACGGAAAAAGGAAATGGTTATAAAAAGGAATATGATAAAAAGAAAAAGTTTACCCGTAATTTAATTAACCCAATTACTGTGATTGTAACTGCGCTTAATATCATAATCAATGTTAACAATACCGGTACGTAACGGGCTGTTACACGTCTGCAGTAATTCATAGACCAAACCCTGTTCGGATGTGTAGAAAACGCAAAAGTGTGAAATTGGCTAAGTGGGTTTATGGGAACCCCTTAGTGTCTTATATGTATTAAAGTAAATGGTATAAATAGTTTAAGTAAGTCTTCAGCTAGTGTTTTCAGTTATGATCACAGCTTTTAATTATTACGCTTTTTAGGTTTTAACTGTTCGCGTAATAATCGGAAAAAGTTTATTCGCATTTTTATTAAATGAATTGCTGTGATTGTAACTGCGCTTAATATCATAATTAATTTTAACAATACCGGTACATAACGGGCTGTTACACCTAGTGGAATGTTGTGGTTGGAATTTGTGTTGTTGAACATTGTATGAATATGTATGTATGTTCATGCACTATTGCTTGATTGTGTGACATGCTTGGAGCATGTTGTGTGTAAATTGTTTGATCTCTGGCCAGTAGATGTGTGTTGGTTTGGACTTCCGCGGGATAGGGCTCATGAGGAGTCCCAGTTGGGTTTTGCCATGGAGTCGTCTCAACCATGGGAGAGGCACCAGGAAGATTTCGGGAGTTATATGATGGGGTCCTTGAACGTAATCCAACTATGGATGTTCTTGGATTGTGCCCAGTTGTTGTGATATTGTAGTCTTGCATTTCATACTTTGTATATGTTGCACATTGAGTGAGCCATGGGGTGGAGTGATCCTCTAGTACCCTTGGTTTACTGAGATATATTTGTATATCTCACCCTGCGTTTGGGGACATCATTTCAGGTTAGGTTGATCCTGGAGGAGTGGAGCATGAGGTGCATATGGAGGGCATCGCATGTTAGAGGATTCAGTTGGAGACATTTAGCATATGATTATATGTTTTGATTTGAGCCATGAACTTGTGCATGTTGAAAATGCCATGCATTTGTAAATGTATAACTATACTTGATGTATATGTATGTTAGATGTGAGCATGAGATCTGTCCATAGCCACCTATGATGTAATGGAAGAATGTAAATGTAATGTAGAGGGCTCTAAGCCTAATTCATGAATGAATTATTATTCTAGTTAACAAAAGCATGTAATGAAACCTTTGTGATTGAAACATAATGAATATCATATATGTAAATGGACTGTGATGGGTTGTAAGTGCCCCAAGGCATTGCTGGTCCTTGTGTGTGCCACCCATGTGATTTTACATAACCATATGTGTTTAGGTTGTATTGAACAAGAATAAGGATTGTTGTAAAAACAAAGGGAATCCTGGTCAATTTTCGGGAAATTGGCATGTTTTTAGCAAACTTTGGGAGAACGTATCTCCCTCCACTGTGATCCAATAAGGATGAGCCACACACCATTTTGAAGATTGTGTTACCCTCTATGTTGTGTCAAAATTTGAGATTAAACGGAGTTAGGAATTGGATTGTAGAAGGTCGGCAACACGGGCCCCTAGATTGCCCTGCATACGAGAAACAGGGGAAATCCCCCTGCCACTGGGCGCTAAACCGCCCCGTATGGGCGCTTTAGCACCCTGGCACCTGTGAGAAATAGTTTTTCTCTGCCCGTGGGCGCTAAAACGTTCAAGTTGGGCGTTTTAGCGCTCGTTGCCCGTTCAACATAAACATGAATTAGTAAAATTGGCATAACTTGAGCTACAAAACTCCAAATTGGGCGCGGTTTGAACCCACTCGTAGCTAACGAAGAAATATATAAAATAATAAGAAATGAGAAGCATTTGATAGGTTTTAAACTTTTTGGAGTAAATAAAATGGTTAAGACATTTTGTGATAAAAATGGAAAGAACGAGTTTTAGCCTTGTTGGTTTATAGGAACCATTTGGCAACCTCTAAACAAAGAGTGTATGGTATTAGACTTTGGTTTTAATCATTCTGCATAGAGTGTTGGGTTATGATCATAGTTATTTTATTGAAGAAAATGATATTAAAAAGGAAAAAGTTTACCCATATTTTATAAATGAACCGTTGTGATTGTAACTGCGCTTAATATCATATTTGGTGATAACACATCGGTTAACAACGGGGTGTTACATTTATGGTATCAGAGCAGTTTCTTAGGGAACTCTGAATGTCGTATGATTGTGGTGAGTGCTGTATAGTTGTACGTAGACTTTTATTGAGTACTGCACATGTGATTCCTTAGTTTGGGCCTGATCAACCCATTTCTTCGTGTTATATGTGTGGTCAGTATAAGATGACTTGGTGACAACCTTGGGGCACCAATGCCAGTCCTTAGACTGTGGTTGTGGGTGCAGTGTTGACTGCTGCACAGACAGATAGTTTAGTAAGTGAATTTGATGTAATTAATGACTTAGTGAGAATAAACTGAGATGGTATGTTTAACTATTTTGGGTAGAATGCTACCATAGTTGAATGTGTGGTCTTATGGTTAGTAAGTATGACTGAATTGAGTTGATATTGTGATAATGATATTGGTAAGTCTTCCCTAAATCTATGGGGAGTTAGAACAATTGATTATATGTGAAATTAGTGATATAACTTTGACATGGTGGGGGACTTGGAACCCCGATGAATTCGTGAAAATTTGAATATGAGTGCTTATATGCAAGCTTGGATACCTTAGGGTTAAATAAGAAGGTTATAAGACCCTTGAGAAGGGCATACACTTGGATGAATTAAAATATTTGGAAGTACAAGTGAATTGAATCTTCAAAATTTAAATTGAGGAATGTGAGGATCCAAAAAGAACTATGAAAATGATGTGTTGGATGATTCAATGTTAAAAAGTGGGACTGTAGTCCATGATGGTTTAATATTGGTTGAACTTGAGAGAAAGTATAATAATGGATAGAAAGTATAATATAAGAAGTTGAGGAAATTGCCATGGATGGCATTAGACAAATTTGATTGAAAGTATGAGGGTCCATAATATAATGATGGTTGGACTTGACAAATGTGAGGTGAGAAAATATAACTGAGTGTGGTGTATTAATTGTATTAATATGCTTCCATAATGTTGTGTAGTATTGAAATGTTGATGATGTGGCCTAATTATATGTGGGTATTGATGTATAGGATGGTAATTGAGAATGACTCCTTGATAGAGATTCATGAGGTATGTACATGAGAGAACTGATCTATAATAGATGTTTCTTGGAAATTGCAAGGGTGATTATTGTATTTTGGCATAAATTGGCTATATTTGGATGTGTGCATGATGGGCTATATATATATATATATATATATATATATATATATATATATTCTATGATGAGTTTGTATATATATATGTATATATATATAGTTACATTTTGTGAAGGCGGGGTGCCTATATATATATATATCTGTGTTGTAATGAATTAGTAAATTCTTTGGTAAAAGAACAAATGATGTAAGTGAAATCCCCTATGATGGGAAATGTTTGAAGAGATTGTCTCTTTGGAGTGTCATTGGACGCTCAATTTGTTATGGGATTCATGATGGAGTCCCGGTGTGCAAGTTATACCTTAGCACACATGTTGATAATGAAGTGATAATTCAAATTCTCCTGGGTTTCCCATGTGGATTGAATCCTAAGAGGTGTTGCTCTTGGAAGTCGTAGGCGAGCACCGCTCGAAGCTGAGATGTATTTGGTGGTCTTGATGCTCTGAATACATGGACTAGTAAGTGAAGGCACTCATGGTGTCATAGTTAAATATTGAGAGAAAAGTGATGTTGTTTTAATGAAGTGGATCTTCTACCGTGTTGAGCATAGTTGCTATGAGTCATGATGGACTACGAATTAGAACTGTACCGAGCGTGGGTACTATTAAGAATTGTAAAATATGTGCCGAAGTATGAGAAGGATGATGGAATCATGTGAGGATGATTAGGTTATGGACTAGGACTAATGACTAGTCAAGTTAAATGAGTAGACTGTTCGAAGAAAGAACCATACCTACAGAGTCATGGTGAAGTGTGCATAAGTATGATATAACTAGTATACATTATGTGTCTATACTAAACTCTTTTACCGTTATATACGGATGTGATGTGAATGTGATTATCTCTGTGTGGCTTATATGCCCGGAGTGTATGGCTATCTCCGTATGGATTATGTTCCCGGAGATTATTATTATCTTGTATAAGTAATGTGATGTGAGGTAGTACCTTGTGTTAGTGGGACTGTTAGTACAGCCGATGGCATACTACCTATTATTGCGTGAATTATAAGGACAGATTCTCCGATTGGTGGGTCATTGCACCTGGGGCCCTTAGGACAGCAAGAGCTCGAGGGGTTAAACCTAAGGATGTTTTTACCCATTGCATTGGAGGATTGTATCTTGTGAGGAACGCAAGAGGTAAATTTTGGATAACTTTAAGTGAACAGTAATATGTCAAATAGGATGCCATATGTGAGGTGCCATGAGATGGTAGTTGAGTTATGATTTTGAGCACTCAAAAATTACGAAGTGAATCGTGGGAGTCTCATCCTATGTGAAGGAAATGGAAAATTGATTAGTACTGATGGATCGAGTCAATGTCTTCTGGGAAGGCTTGTGATGGGAGATGTTAAGCTAAGATGATGGCCAATGGCCTTTCATAAAGGATTAATTGTGATGGAGTCAAGTAAGAAGGTGTGATACTAGCTATTAAATAGAATGGTATTTGGTGAAATAAAAGGTTGATATCTCTGCCCTGGTGGTAGAGTTACTGATGGAGTACTATAGATGCAAATTATAGTGAGAGATGTGTTGAAAATACACAATGTTGATGTTGTTCTTGGCTAGGTACCAAGATATATGATTGGGTGTGCTAGTAGTACTTTGAATAGTCCGAGAGACTAGTATACCAACCGATGTTGAACTATGAAAGTAATGACAGTGATGGATTTAGTTCCATATGGCATGATAAATAGGCTTTGAAAATCCCTATATGATGGGACAGGTATGAGAGAGGTATGATATGGTACCCTAGAATGATACGTACAGGTTGAAAGAAATGATGATGAAGATGAGGTGTAAAGAATGAAGCGCATGTGAAATTGATAACATGAGTATCGAAATTTTAGGCATGTTTCCTTTAGTGTGAGAAATCAACGATGAACTATATGTCAAGTTTTGAGATGACTAGGCGAAATTGTAAGTATAATCTTATATACAGAAATTCATGAGTGTGTTGTGATTGAAGGCTTTGAATTGGCCAATGTGATTTAATTATGGTAATGTGTAGTCCACTAGGTACCTGTTAAGTGTCTTGAGGAAGTAATTTGCCTTTGTGTTTTGGTGAAAGTTGGTGAACCTGTAAGGTTAGATTCGAAAGTTGAGCACAGAGATGGTGCTTGTGTAAGATAAAGTGCAGAGGTGGAATTGTACGTTGTAGGTTAAAAACATGAGAAAAAAATTATGTGTATATACAACTTGTGGCTAAATTCCAAAAATGGGGATTATTCCCTCAGAAAATGAAAGTACAGTGAGCGTGAACTAGATGATTACTCGGTGAATTGCACTAAGGGGCTGTTGAGATTCCATAACAGTGTTTAATGTGGAATAAGAAATGTAGAAAAAAAATTGAATTAATGACGAGAGTACATACTCCGTAGAAATAAAGCTTAGATAAGGATAATTGTGGCATTAATGTGTCAGAAAGTGATAGTTGCCTGTGTGGCACAAATTGAATGGAACATGATATGACCCTATGGGTATAGTTATTGATGCATTAACGAGTTAGGCGAACCCTCCAAGAGAAATTATGGGCTATATATGTTAGGTAGCCGACTTGTGAAAAGAAATTGGCTTGGTAAAGCAGAGAAAGTGCGCAACTATGATGTGCGCTCCGGCTGTTCACAAGTGGTGGCACCGGATGATATTGAAATTAGGGAGGAGTTGATGTCTCCCATTGGGCCTTTGAAATGCTAGGCCATTGTGAAATGAGGCTGAAAAGCCAAAGAATTGTAATGTAAGTATTTAGTGAGAAGCCCGCACACCTGATGAAGCTACTTGGGGATGGGAGACTGAGATTCTCCGGCTGTGTCCTGAGTTAGCATATGTGTATAGTTGATTTTGCGGACAAAATTCCAAAAAGGTGGGGTGAATATAACACCTCGTAAATTCAAATGTGAATTTATATGGTATAATGTGGGTTAAAAGGGAAGGATTAGTGAAAATCCTGAAATTAGGGTCAAAATGTGTACCAATGGCAAAATGGTAAATTGCCAAAAACGTAAACCGAGGCATGAAAAATTGAGTAGGAGATCTCAAATGATAAAAATAATGCCGGAAATGGATTCAGGACGAAAAATTGAGTGAATAGGCAAGTTTTGAAAATTTTGATGAATAGTGATTTTCCCAGTGTAAAAATACTGCGGTATAATTGTGCCGATAGGAGTGAAATTTTTATGAGTATTTTGAGGAAATAAAAATATGTCATGAAACAGAAAAATATGTAGGTTTTGAAAATATGATTGGAATTGGGTGAGGGATTAAAGTTAAATCGCGTGTGGGACCCGCTGAAACCAAACCCACTTACTTTTCCCCTCCCCCTCACGCTCCCTCTCTCTTCTCTCTCCCTCTTTTCTTTCTTTCTTTCTTCTTCTTCTCCTTTTTGCGCAGCAACCATGGGAGCTTGGGCAAGAAAGTTTCTTGCCCATTTTCCCCACTTTTGAGCCGCCAAATCAATAAAGTTCCAACACCAAAGTTGTTTGTAGTGAGGTTGTGAGCATATTACCCTTCTTGAGGGAGTCATAAAAGTGAGTGTATAATGAGATCGTTTTTCCACCCCATTGTGCGAATTTGTGGAGTTTTGGGGCCATTGGTGGTGCTTTGGCTTGGGAGGAGGCTTGATTATCACTCCTAGGAACATTTGCAAGCTATTGGTGGTAAGAATTCTTGATTTCCTTTGAGTTTCATGAATGCATAAAAATGGGTTTTTTTGTTGAAGTTGTGAGGGATGATTTGTGTAGTTAGAGAGCTCAAATGGAAAATGTGCATTAGATGCTTATGTCTTAGAATGATGTATTTGAGCTAGAAATACAATAAAATTTATTGGTGAAAAATGCACATAACTTAGGATTTTGCGTGATGCCTAAGATTTGTGAAAATTGAATCGTGAAAGAAGTGGATTGATAAGTAATGGTATGATGTTTTAATGTGATTATATGATGAGTATGAGTGTTGAATTGGATTGAATACCCCTAGATTGATAGGCATGAGTAATTCGACCTATTGAGGTAATGGTGTTGTTGATCGTATAGGTTGCCTCTCTTGGACGTTATGGAAGTGGATTAAGCTTGGAGCTTACGTATGGAGCATTGGCTCGGAGTTGAGGTAAACCCTTGGAACTGGGGTTTAATCCCTTGTGTGCTCCACCACACCTAGTGGAAGGTTGTGGTTGGATTTTGTGTTTATAGCATTGTGTGATTATGTGCTTTCATGCTTATTGCTTGTTATGTGTGAAATTGTTTGGTCGCTGGCCAGTTGACGTGTGTTGGTTTGGACATCCGCTGGGAATTCCAGTCGGGTTTTGCCGTGGGGCCGACTCTGGGAGCGGCACCAGGATGATCCAAACGTGGGACTTCCGCTGGATAGGGCTCATGAGGAGTTCCAGTTGGGTTTTGCCATGGAGTCGTCTCAATCATGGGAGAGGCACTTGGAAGGTCTCAGGAGTTATATGATGGAGCCCTCGAACGTAATCCAATTGTGGATGTTCTTGGTTTGTCTCCAGTTGTTGGTAATATTGTATTTCATGCATATTGTATAATGTTATATTTGCACATTGAGTGAGCCATGGGGTGGAGAAAGCCTCTAGTACCCTTGGTTTACTGAGATATATTTGTATATCTCACCCCGCGTTTGGGGACATCATTTCAGGGCATTATGAGCAGGGAGGAGCTTCGGGCAAGAAGCCCACTTAGTGGATGGCTGTTGCATGTGGTGCATTGGGCTAGCATGACATTTTGGAGGAGTCTATTGAGTGCACATAGCATGTTATTTAGTGTTTTGGGACTTAGGTCATGAACATATTGCATGATGTGATTTCCATGCTTTTGTAGTGTTCATGATTATGTTCTAAGTCTTAGTAATTGTTGTATATTCATGCCTTGGATCAATTGTATATTTTGAGTGAGCATGGGATTTTGTCCATAGCCACTTATGATGTAATTGGAGCATGTATGATATGATGTAAGGGCCTTAGGCTTATTTAGGATTGATTAAGTATGTGATTGACCAATGCATGAAATTGAACCTTGTGATTGGAACTTTATAAGAATTGAACATGTAAACTGGACTGTGATGGGTTGTAAGTGCCCCAAGGCTTGTTGGTCCTTGTGTGTGCCACCCATGTTATTTTACATAACCATATGTGTTTAGGTTATATTGAACAAGAATAGGGATTGTTGTAAACACAAAGGAAATTCTGGCCAATTTTCGGGAAATTGGCATGTTTTTAGCAAACTTTGGGAGAACGTATCTCCCTCCACTGTGATCCAATAGGGATGAGCCATACACCATTTTGAAGATGGTGTTACCCTCTATGTTGTGTCAAAATTTGAGATTAAACGGAGTTAGGAATTGGACTGTAGAAGGTCGGGAACACGGGCCCCTAGATTGCCCTGCATATGAGAAACAGGGGAAATCCCTCTGCCACTGGGCGCTTTAGCGCCCTGGCACCTGTGAAAAATAATTTTTCTCTGCCCGTGGGCGCTAAAACGTTCAAGTTGGGCGTTTTAGCGCTCGTTGCCCGTCAGCATACACATGAATTAGTAAAATTGGCATAACTTGAGCTACAAAGCTCCAAATTGAGCGCGGTTTGAACCCTCTCATAGCTAATGAAGAAACATATAACATACTAAGAAATAAGAAGCATTTGATAGGTTTAAAATTTTTGGAGTAAATAAAATGATTAAGACATTTAGTGAAAAGAATGAATAGAATGAGTTTTAGCCTTGTGGGTTTATGAAAACCACTTGGCAACCTCTAAACAAAAGAGTGTATGGTATTAGGCTTTGGTATTAGTCATTCCGCATAAAGTGTTGGTTTATAATCACAGTTATTTTATTGGAGAAAATGATATTAAAAAAAGGAAAAAAGTTTACCCGTGTTTTATAAATGAACCGCTGTGATTGTAACTGCGCTTAATAACATATTTGTTGATAACACACCGGTTAACATCGGGGCGTTACAGATACCATTTCGGATCAGTGCCATAGCAGATAAACTTCAGTAAATATGAACATAAAAACAATATATTTTTGGGGGGATAAAAGAACAAAAAAGAAATATCAACAAATAGAACAAAAAATCTATCATAATTCTTGAACGATATAAAATATAAGGAAAAGTGAACTTACGGGTTGTTCCAATCAGTAGTGTCCTCATTGACAAGATGGGTCCACTTAATTCTTCCTGTAACAGCCCGTTGTACACCGGTATTGTTAACATTAATTATGATATTAAGCGCAGTTACAATCACAACAATTCATTTATAAAAATGCGAATAAACTTTTTTCGATTATTACGCGAACAGTTAAAACATAAAAAGCGTAATAATTAAAAGCTATGATCGCAACTATAACACTAGCAGAAGACTTACTTAAATTGTTTATACACTTTAATCTACTACATACAAGACACTAAGGGATTCCCATAAACCCACTTAGCCAATTCCTCACTTTTTACGTTTTTACCACTTAACCGGATTTTCTAATTTGTTTTTCTACGGACACAAAATAAAAATACAAACTTAAACTCCAGGTTATCTTTTTTCCTTATTCAATTACCTTTCTAACAAGCTATAACCCACTCGAATTCGAGCTCGTGAGCTCCAGTTATCGCCGTTTGAAGTTGGACAAACAACATTGCCCACCAACTCCAAAACTGCCTAAAACCTAAAATTTTCACGGAATAAACTGCACCTAACCTCCCAACCAATGACTCTCAAACTTTTACACCATAAACTAGACACCTCAAACTTCGATTTGATATATCGCATGTATGTGACAACAGCCCAGGGCAGAACAGGGCAGTATGTGACAACAGCCCCCATTGGCTGCGCACACCACCAATGAACCTAGGCTTTTGACAGAACGTAGGGGACATCTTAAGCTTCAAAATGGCGTATGGCACGTCCCAATCGGACCACTATGGAGAGAGATACGCTCTTCCAAAGTTCACCCAAAAACTGCCAATTCTACAGAAAATTCGCCAGAGTTTCCTTTGTATTTCCTAAAATCCCCAAATTTGCATAACCCGTTTAACACCACTAATACACCTGAAATCCAGCAAAATCCAATGGGTGGCACACACAAGGTCCAACAACGCCTTGGGGCACTTACAACCCAATCCAACATACACTTAAAACATAAACAGTTTACTTTCAATTCCTTTATGGTTTCAATCACTAACATTAATTTCATGCATAAACCATAATGCAAATAATCATAAACCTACAATAGGCCAAAAGCCCTTCCATCATATTACATACATCCATGGTACATTTACAATACTGGATTACATTTACATTTACAACTTTAACTTTAAACTACAAATATTTACATATTACAACTTCACTTGCCAAATACATCCATAACTAAAATGACATGAAAACTAAACTTAGCCAAAATAACATGAACATAATGCTAATGGACTCCTCCTACATACATATACATGTTCATGCTCTAAGTCTAGCCTGGGCCAAATGGCCACCCAAAAAGTACACTATACACCACTGCTCCACTCGTCATCATGCGGGCTTCTTGCCCGCTGCTCCGTGTCCACTGGTACATCCTGAAATAAATTCCCCGAGACGGGGTGAGATATACGGATATATCTCAGTAACCAAGAGGTTCTGGAGAAAACTCCGCCCAATGGTTCACTTCGATGTATACAAATAGCATAAAAACAACACCACTGTTATAAAACGGGATAAAGCAAAGGATTTAGAGAAAGGGGGAATATATCAGAACAACTATGACATGCGGGATGGTAGCTACCAATACCACGCCATGTCCTCGGCTATATGCCTATGGGTACTACCCCTGGCGTGTTCATAGAACAACCCACCAAGGTACCCCTTCCAACCATATACACCCGAGATAACCTAGTGCGCTCCTATCCGGATAACACACCACGACCCTGGGTCAACTGGAACTCCTTCTCGGAGACCTATCCAGTGGAAGTCCGGAAAAACTTGCCCGAAGGCTAAAAATATCTACTGGCCAGAGATCTGGTACATAAGTACCCACTGTGATAATGCACATGCATGCTCATGCTGTTCTACACTACTCATACACACTTCCTACCATTGCCATCAACTAGCAAGGTGGAACACAAAAGGGGAACAAGCCCCAGTACCAAGAGGTTACCTTTCTTTTTTCCTTTCACAGAGCTCCGCAGAACTCCACTTGCAGCTTGATTAACAGGGAACGCCTACACAGAGGACAATTCCACACACTTAGAACTTTGAATCCACTCATGAATTTCAACATACATGAGTAAACCACATCACTTACCTCAATCCACTTGATCCAGGACCAAGGGCAATCCACTGTTTCACTGTTCCAAGTCTATATCCACGTATGGCAACCTGTACAACCATGCACAGCCGTCAGTTTCAGTCACAATACGTCAAAACGCAAAAACGTCAAATTTCCTCTTCTCTCCCCCTAAGGGTTCGGCCATAATAGGGTTATTTTGGGTTTTATTTTTCTAAATTTTCTTTCTCATTTTATTTTACTCACTTAGGTTACCCAAAGGCTAGTTCAATCGCCGTTTTTCGGTTTTACGACTTTTTCGCAATGTTTTGCGAATTATTACACTTTAGGCACATTTTGCCACTTTCGACACTTATTATTTTTACATTGATTCTTCCACATGCCAATCACCACACAACCCATCTAATAACTTTTCCATCACACAACACAACACCAAAGTGTTCTAAAACATCAATTTGCTCAATTGTACAAAAATGGCCTAATCTTGGTTAGTCCAAACCAATGATTTCCACTCAATTCCTATGGTCCACCACTCACATAATCACTTCATATCATCATATAATCACACTACAATTCACTATACCACACATTAACACAAAACTCAAAAATCCATTTCATGCACCAATTTTTTTCTAAGTTAAAAATCCATTTTTTTCGCTTAAAATTTTCATTGCATTTCTAGCATTAATACATCATTCTAAGACATTATCATCTAATAGACATTTTCCATTTGAGCTCTCTAACACCACATATCACAAAATCTCTCTTTAGGGGCAATTAAAACAACTCAATATTTAACCAATGAAATGTTGAAATAACTCACCCAATTGCACGGTATATGGCTCCACCTAAGTATACTCCACCATTGGAGCATTTAAAATCAACATGATCACCCTTTTCTCCAAGCAAACCGCGGCCTAAATGGGCATGGATCTCCTCACACACTCAATTTCAAGGCTAAACAAGGCTACCAATGGGTTTAGGAGGTGTTTTCCATCAAGATTCAACACAAACTTTGTTGAATTTGGTTGAGAATTGGTTGGCTTATGGCAAGGAACAATTTGCGCAAAAATGGAGGGCAAAAGGCTGTTGGTCCGCGGCTGGAAGAAGAAGAACGGATGGGAAAGAAGGTGAACAGGGACCTTTAAGTGTTTAATTGACTTTAAGTGGGTACCGGATCCCACGTGATTTAAAACTCACCCGAATTTCCCTCCGATCATCACTAAAATTCCCAATTTAAAAACCTAATGAGAAATTATAATTTTTCATCTTAACAAAATCCTTTAATTTTACTCTCTCAGATAAATTTGGAGCTTTCCGATTGTTCGGAAAAACACTGCTTTAAGGTACAGCGCGCTCCGTTGACAAACTTCCACAGATTGACTTGAATCCCTCAAATATTATCAGAAATCATATTTCCTATTTCTATGGACCATTTAAAATCAATATTTGAAACCTAGAGCTCAAAATTCCACTGGCACGTTTTACGGTGCAATCTGACTGCGGTATTTTTACCCCGCGAAAAACACTATTCACTGATTTTTCTGAAACTTGCCTATTATAACACCTCATATATTTAAATGTGCATTTTAATATTATATTGAGAAATGAAAGTTGGTGGATTAGTGAAAATCCAAGGATTATGGCCAAAATGGGCAAAATGGGCAAAATGGTAATTTGCCAACCGTGTGTTCTGAGGCTTAAATACTGAGTTAGAGATTTCATATGACAAAAGTAATACTGGAAATGGAATCAGGGCGGAAAATTGAGTGAATAGGCAAATTTGGGAAAAATTGATGAATAGTGATTTTTAAGTGTTAAAATACTGTGGCGTGAGTGTACCGATAGGTGTGAAATTTTTATCAAGATTTTGGAGAAATAAAAATATGTCATGGACTGGAAAAATATGTAGATTAAGAATTTATGATCGGAAATTTTATCGGGGTTAAAGTTAGATCGCGTGTGGGACCCGTGTGACCGAAGTCACTTGGCCCCACCTCTTTTTCTTCTTTCTTTCCTCTCTTTTCTTCTTCATTCCTCGCGCGCCCCCTGTAGAAAGAACACCAAACACCCTTCTCTTCTCCATTGCACCATTCCTTCATTTCTTCACCGAATCGCTTGATTTTGGTGTCGAAATCTATTGTAAACAACCTTCTAGATCCATTGGTAACACTTAGAAGCCTTGAATCCATCTCTTGGCCGCATTTTTGGGCAAAAAAAGATCCGACCCATAGTGTTCATGGAGCTTTCTTGGAGGTTTTGATCTTCTTGTGGTTTAGGGAGGCCTTGGTGGTGAACATACAACACATTGTGAGTATATTTGTGGTATTTTTATGGTTGATTTCATAGATCTAGAAATTTATGTTCTAAGCTTTAATTTTAGATGTGTGATGATAGAGAGCCCAAATGGAAAAATGCTATTAGATGAAAAGGCCTTAGAATCATGTTTGTAAGCTAGAAATGCTATGTTAATTTTTGGTGAAAAATATAGGTTTTTAACTTAGAGGAAATTGAGGAATTTTCATGAAAAATGAGTTTTGGTGTAATTTGGATTTAATGATTGTTGTAGGGTGCCTCACACGGACGGAATTGTGAGAAGTTGATTGGGAGCATACGTTTGGAACGGATTGCTCGTATTGAGGTAAACTCTTGGAACTTGGGTTTAATCCCTAGTGTGCTCCACCACACCTAGAGGAAGGTTGTGGTTGGATTATGTGGTTATGACATGGTGTGATTGTGTGCTTGTATGCATATTGCTTGTATTTTGTGAAAATTGTTTGGTCACTGGCCAGTTGACGTGTGGAGTTTGGACATCCGCTGGGTTCACCCTTGTGAGAATGCCAGTCGGGTTTTGCCGTGGAGTCGACTCTGGGAGCGGCGCCAGGATGATCCAAACGTGGGACATCCGCCGGATAGGGCTCATGAGGAGTTCCGGTTGGGTATTGCCATGGAGTCTTCTCAACCATGGGAGAGGCGCCAGGATTGTCTCGGGAGTTATATGATGGAGTCCTTGAACATGAATAAATGCGTGGATGTTCTTGGGTGTCTCCAGTTGGATGGTGATATTGTTTTACTTGCATATTACATGATGTCATATTTGTACATTTTAGTGAGCCATGGAGTGGAGAGAGCCTCTAGCTCCATTGGTTTACTGAGATATATCTGTATATCTCACCCCGTGTTTGGGGGACCACATTTCAGGTCACTATGAGCCGGGAGGAGCTTCGGGCAAGAAGCCCTTATAGTGGACATTGGATTGGCATGCAGTGCATTGGGATTGCATGACATTTTGGAGGAGGATTATGTATTGCACTTAGCATGTCATTAGTATTTTGAGACTTAGGTCATGAACATATTGCATGATGTTATTTCCATGCTTTTGTTAGTGTTCATGATTATATGCTAAGTCTTGTTTATGGTTTATTATTCATGGCATGGATAACTGTATATTTTGAGTGAGCATGGGACTTGTCCATTGCCACATTCATAGCCTTGAAGTCTCGGTATTTATGTTGTAAAAATGGTCCATTTGTATGTAAATGGCCATTACTTTGAGGACTTTGTAAATGATGTATGTTTTAAGGAAATTGTATGATGGAAGGGCCTAGAGCCTACATTAGGACATGATTATGTGTTGTGTGGAGTACCAAGGGGTTAGGGATGGATTACACAACCTTTCTTGGGCTTAAAACTGCTGTAATCTGTCATTTTGCTGCATAGTAATCGATTACCCAAGCATGGTAATCGATTACCATGCAACAGGGGACGAAAATTGGCTACTGTCTTCACTGGTAATCGATTACTGGGCTTTGGTAATCGATTACCATGTGAGGTAATCGATTACCCAAAGTTGGTAATCGATTACCAGAACAGAGGATGTCAAAATTTGGCTACTGCCTCATTTTTGACAGGTGGTAATCGATTACCACCCACTGGTAATCGATTACCACAGTGTAAATTTTGAAAATTCAGGTTTTTTCTAGACTAAAAGAAAGGGGTTTAACTTGATGGGTAGAACTCCAAATGATACGTGGTTTGAAACCACGCGTAGACAACGTAAAGGACTACAACTTGGTAAAATGAGAGAGTAAGATGGTGAGTTTAAATGGATTGAATAAAAAGAAGGATTCATGATGTTTGCAAAATGTATGCTTCCGCGTATTGCATTTACAATTATAGTGTTGTTTTAATTGATTACGGAAAAAGTGTTGATGTAAGAAAAGGAATATGGTAAAAGAAAAATTTGCCCGTAATTTAATTAACCCAATCACTGTGATTGTAACTGCGCTTAATATCATAATCAATGTTAACAATACCGGTGTACAACGGGCTGTTACACCTATCCACTCAATTTTTCGTTCTGAATCTATTTCTAGGCTTATTTTTATCATCTGAGACCTCCTGCTCAATTTTTTACCTTCCTAGGGTTGCGTGTTGGCTAATTACCGTTTTGCCCTTTCTTTGTATTTTGGCCTAATCTTTGGGATTTTCACTAATCCTTCACTTAATTTCTCACTTAACACTTTAATTACTTATTTTAGAATTGTGAGGTGTTATACTTCCACTACGACCAAAGTGCTTGAATTGCATAACCTTGGGTAATATTGTCTTATCCATTTTATCTTCCCCAGTTGGGGTAGAGAAATCACGTGCGAAAATATTATCAGACCCAACAGTGGCAGCTCGGTCGTCAGAATCATCCTGGAAGAAAGCACCCTTGTGATAGTATTTCTGCATAAATCTCCATTTCTGCTTTGGTGGTGGAGCAGGTTTTGGATTCCTCCTTTCCCACTCTCCCCTCTCTTCCTCTGTCATATTTCTCACCTTCTCAATCTCTTCTTTAGCCTTTAATATTGCTTCCCGATCCTCCCTATCCCTCTTGATCCTAATAAACTCTCTCACTTTCCAAGCTTCATATTCCTCTGCCTCAGTGAGTTCATCATCTGTATCCACATCAGCAATGTTTGCCTCCATTTCCAAATTTTTCTGGATTTCTTCATCCTTCCGTACCTCCTCAACAACAAGCTGCTTCATCTCAATTCTCCTTTCCTCCAATCTCCTTTTCCTTGCTTCCACAAGGGCCTCCTCTTCAGCTTCAAGACGCTCACGCTCAGCAATAGTATCTCTCTCCGACTTGGGAACAAACACAGGCTTCACCATAGCCACTCCCGTGTATTCCTCATCGGAGTCAGTCTCATACTCAGATTCCTCTTCCTCCCCCTCTTCTTCTTCTTCCTCCTCCTCCTCCTCCTCCTCTTCCTGAGGAAGCGCTTCTTCCTTTTCTCTTTGAAGCAACTTTGCTTTAAGTTGTCTTCTTCGTTCCGCCAAAGCATTCTCATCTTCTTCTTCCAAATCCAACCCTGGTGGGCCTAACATCAACAACCTCTTCATTCTCATCATCAGCCCATTCAGGAACTTTACCAGGCCAATACCTCTTAAGTTTTGTTTGGCCAATTTTACCTCTAAGCTTATTGTAACAGCCCGTTACGTACCGGTATTGTTAACATTGATTATGATATTAAGCGCAGTTACAATCACAGTAATTGGGTTAATTAAATTACGGGCAAACTTTTTCCTTTTATCATATTCCTTTTCATAACCATAACCTTTTCCGTAATCAATTAAAACAACACTATAATTGTAAATGCAAAACGCGGAAGCATTCAGCTTAACAACACCACTACTCTTTTATTTTATTCAACTCATTTAAACCCATCAACTTAATTTCATTTCTTACCAAGTTCTAGCCCTTTACATAAGTTACGCGTGGTTTCAAACCACGTACCATTTGGAGTTCTACCCACCAAGTTAAGCCCCTTTCTTTTAGTCCAGAAAAACATGAATTTTCAGATTTTTCACTGTGGTAATCGATTACCAGAGCGTGGTAATCGATTACCACCTGTCAAAAATGAGGCAGTAGCCAAATTTTGACCTCCTCTGTTCTGGTAATCGATTACCAACTTTGGGTAATCGATTACCTCACATGGTAATCGATTACCAAAGCTCAGTAATCGATTACCAGTGAAGACAGTAGCCAATTTTCGTCCCCTGTTGCATGGTAATCGATTACCATGCTTGGGTAATCGATTACTATGCAGCAAAAATGACAGATTACAGCATTTTAAGCCCCAAAAAGGTTGTGTAATCCATCCCAAACACCTTAGTACTCCACACAACACTTAAACATACTCTAATGTAGGCACTAGGCCCCTCAAACATGCATTTCCATTCATTAAAACATCATTTACAAGTCTTTAATCCAATGGCCATTTTACAACAATTATGGACCATTTTACAACATCTTTTGCCAAGGCTTCACTTATAATAAATGTGGCAATGGACAATACCCATGCTCACTCAAATATACAATAGGTTCCAAAGTTATACATATACATCATATTGAAGAATCTTACATGTAGTCATGAACATACAAAGCATGGCATTTTCAACATGCGTAAGTTCATGATCTTTGACTAAAGCATAAAACATATGCAAAGTATGTCCCAATCCAATGCTCATCACATGGTGCCTCCCATATGCACCTCATGCTCCACTCTTCCAGGCTCAACCTAACCTGAAATGATGCCCCACAACACGGGGTGAGATATATAAATATATCTCAGTAAACCAAAGGCCCTGGAGGTTTCTCCACCCCATGGCTCACTCAATGTGCAAATATAACATCATACAATATGCAAGCAATGCAATATCACCCACCAACTGGAGACAACCCAAGAACATCCACTCATGGATTCATGTTCAAGGACTCCATCATATAACTCCCGAGACAGTCCTGGCGCCTCTCCCATGGTTGAGAAGACTCCATGGCAATACCCAACCGGAACTCCTCATGAGCCCTATCCGGCGGACGTCCCCGTTTGGATCATCCTGGCGTCGCTCCCAGAGTCGACTCCATGGCACATTCCAACTGGCATTCCGTCACGAAATGATCCAGCGGATGTCCAAACTCCACACACGTCAACTGGCCAGTGACCAAACAATTTTCACAGAATCCAAGCAATATGCATACAAGCACACAATCACACAATGTCATAACCACATAATCCAACCACAACCATCCACTAGGTGTGGTGGAGCACACAAGGGCTAAACCCCAGTTCCAAAGGTTACCTCAACACCGAGCCCATGCTCCAAACGTAAGCTCCAAGCTTACCCGCTTCCAAAGCGTCCAAAAGAGGCAACCTAGATAATCCACAACATGATTATCAATCCATTTCCAAATCAAACATTAATTCTCAAATAATCATTCATTTTACTTCAATCTCTTTTATAGATCAAATTACCAATTATATCTTGAATCACACATTATTTCTTCTCATTCCACTTTACCACACTATACCATCATCCAATTAAACATCATTTTCAATCATTCAACTTCCACTACATCATATTTATATCATTTTTCCTCACTTTTCATCATAATTCGGATTCCTCAAAAAGGTGTGCCCCAAGGCTTTTCAATTCATTTTAACACTCATACTAATCATGTAATCATATTATCAACCTATACCAACGGTCCACCGTTCAATTATTCAATTACGTCTCTTACCCATTTTCATGAAATTTCCACAAATTTTTCCTAAGTTAAAAACCTAACTTTTTCACCAAAATTTATCATAGCATTTCTAGCTTTCATGCATCATTCTAAGGCCTTTTCATCTAATAGCATTTTTCCATTTGGGCTCTCTATCATCACACATCTAGAATCAAAGATTCAAAGCATAATTTCTAGATCTACAAAATCAACCACAAAAGTACCATAAATATACTCACCATCTAGTGTAGGAACACCACCAAGGCTCCATCAATCCAAAAGAGATCCAAAACTCCCAAAAACTCCAAGAACCCAACATGGTTCGGATCTGTACAGTCCCAAAACGCAGCAATGGAGGTGGTTTCATGGCATCTAAGTGTTACCAATGGATCTAGAAGGTTGTTTACAATAGATTTCAACACCAAAATCAAGTGATTTGGTGAAGAATAGAGAAAATGGTGAAAAGGAGAAGGATTTGGTGTTTTTTTTCTTCACACACAGAGGTGCGCGCGAGAGAGAGAAGAAAAAGAGAAGGAAGAAAGAAGAAAAAGAGGGTGGGGCCAAGTGACTTCGGTCACACGGGTCCCACACGCGATCTAACTTTAACTCCGATAAAAATTATGATCATATATTCTTAATCTACATATTTTTCCAGTCCATGACATATTTTTCTTTCCTCAAAATACTCATAAAAATTTCACACTTATCGGTACACTCGTACCGCAGTATTTAACACTAAAAAATCACTATTCATCAATTTTTCCCAAATTTGCCTATTCACTCAATTTTCCGTCCTGATTCCATTTCCAGCATTATCTTTGTCATATTAAATCTCTAACTCCATTTTTCATGCCTCGGTTCACGTTCTTGCCAAATTACCATTTTGCCCTTTTTGCCCATTTTGGCCCTAATTCTCTGATTTTCACTAATCCTCTCCTTTTAAACCCACATTTTATCACATAAATTCACATTTAATTTTCCGAGGTGTTATATTCACCCCACCTTTTAGGAATTTTGTCCGCAAAATCAACTATGCACATATGCTAACTCGGGATACAGCCAGAGAATCTCAGTCCCCCGTACCCAAGAAGCTCCATCAGTGCGCGGACACCAAAATAATCGTTTACATTTCTATCTTTTGGCTTTTCAGCCACATTTCACAATAGTCTTGCCTTTCAAAGGCCCAATGGGAGACCTCAAGTCCTTCCCAATTTCAATATCAACCGGCGACACCACATGTGAACAACCGGAGTGCACCACACAGTTGTGCACTATCTCTGCTTTACCAAGCCAATTTCTTTCAATTTCTTTTCACAAGTCGGGCAACCTCACACATATAGCCCATAATTTCTCTTGGAGGGTTCTCATGCCTAGTTAATCTATCAACAACTATCCCCATAGGGTCATACCACATCTTGTTCCATCTATGCCACACAGGCAACTATTACTTACTGACATATTACGGTCACAATTATCTTTCTTTGCTCTTTGGTTTCTACGAACTATTAACTCTCATCATCAATCTTTCCACATTTCGTATTCCACATTAAACACTATTATGCAATCTCACAGCCTCTCAGTGCAACTCACCGAGTAATCATCCAGTTCACGCTCACTATACTTTTATTTTCTGAGGGACAAATCCCCATTTTGGCACTTAGCCACAATTCGTATCTACACATTTATCTTTTGTCATGTTTTCAACCTACGACGTACCATTTCACCTCAACACTTACCTTTTACAAGCACCATCTTTGTGCTCAACAGTCAATCTAACCTTACAGGTTTACCAACTTTTGCCAAAACAAAATGGCAACCACTCCCTCAAGACATTTAACTGGTACTCAATGGACCACATATTTTAATTCATACCTTACATCGGTCATTTCAAAGCTTTCAATCACGAATCCACTCCTGAATTTTATACACTAGATCATACTTGCAATTTCAATTAATCCTCTCCAAACTTGACACACAGTTCATCACTGATTTCTCCCATTTAAGGCAACATGCCTAAGATTTCCACTAACAATTTTCTTTAATCACCCTTCCATACTCATGTTATCAATTTCACATATATTTCATTCTATACACCTCACCTTCATCATTTCATTCAACCAGTATGTACCGATCCAAGGTCACATATCATCTCTTTTTCTCATACCTGTCCCATCATATAGGGATCTTCAAGGCCTATTTATCATGCCACTAGGAACTAAATTTATCCTTGTCATTACTTTCATAATTTCATATTGTCCGTTACACAAGTCTCTCGGACTATTCACAGTACCACTAGCACACTCAATCGTATCTCTTGATACCTAGCCACAAACAACATCAACATTGTGTATTTTCAACACATCTCTCACTACAGTTTACATCTATACAACTCCATCCGTAACTCGATCACCAGGGTAAAGATATCAACCTTTTATTTCACCAATACCATTCTATTTAACAACTAGTATCACACCTTCTCACTTGGCTACATCACAATTTATCACTTATCATAATCCTTGGCCACTCCGGCCACCAACTTAGCTTAACATCTCAACATCACAAGCCTTCCCATAAAACTTTGACTCAAACCATCATCACTAATCAATTTTCCATTCCCTCACATAGGGTGATAATCCAACATTTCATTTCACAATTTCCGTAAAACCATAATTCCATACTACCACACTTGGTATACACTCATGCACATCTCCGAGTGCTCAATTTCATAATCCAAACTGCCATCTCATGGCACTGCACATTTTTCATCATATTTGGCATATTACAGTTCACTTAAGTTATCCAAATTCACCTCTTGCGTTCCTCACAAGATACAATCCTCTAATGCAATGGGTAAGAACATCCTTAGGTTTAACCCCTCGAGCTCTTGCTGTCCTAAGGGCCCCAGGTGCAATGCCCCACCAATCAGAGAATCTGTCCTTATAATTCACGCAAGAAGAGGTAACATGCCATAGGCTGTACTAACAGTCCCACTAACACAAGGTTCTACCTCACACTACACTACTTATATAAGATAATAATAATCTCCGAGAACATAATCCATACGGAGATAGCCACACAGATAAACACATTCACATCAAATCCGTATATAACGGTAAACAGAGTCCTATATAGATACCTAATGGTATACTAGATATATCCTACTTTTGCACCATCCACTATACCTTTCCAATATGGTTCTTTTCTCAACATTCTATTCATTCACTTGACTAGTCATTAGTCTTAGTCCATAGCATAATCATCCTCACATGATCTCGACATCTTTTTCATATTTTGACACAAAATTTTCAATTCATAACAGTACCCATGTTCGGTACAGTCTTAATCCATTGTCCGTCAGGACTCATAGCAACTATGCTCAACACTGTAGAAGATCCACTTCATTAACATAACATCACTTTTCTCTCAATATTTCACCATGACACCAAGAGTGCCCTCATTTAACCGTCCATGCATTCAGTGCATCAGGACCACCAGATAAATTTCAATTTCGGGCAGCGCTCGCCTGGGACTTCCAAGAGCAACAACTCTTAGGACTCAATCCACAAGGGGAAACCCAGGACAATATTAATTGTCACATTATTAACAACGTGTGTGCCATGGTATAACTTGCACACCGGGACTCCATCATGAATCCCCTACCAAATAGAGCGTCCCATGACACTCCAAAGAGACAATCTCTTCCACACTTCCCATCATAGGGAATTTCACTTACATCGTTACTCTTTTACCAAAAACAATTTTTCTTTTACCACAGAGTTTACTAACTCAAAACAACACAAATATACGTATAGGCACCCCGGCCTTCACAAAACATATGTATATACATATATATATACTGGCACTTAGCCATCACAGGATTACTATCCACATATAGTTAAGCTACATCATCCAAATTGCAATGCTCCACAGCATTATGGAAGCATATTAGTCTCATTACTACACCACACTCAATTATATTTTCTCACTCCATATTTGTTAAGTCCAACCATCAATATATTATGAACCTTCATACTTTCAATCAAATTCATTCAATGCCTTACATGGCAATTTCCTCTACTTCTTATATTTTACTTTTTATACATATGATATCTTCACTTACACCTAACCAGCATTATTCATCATGGACCAAAGTCCCATTTTAAACATTGAATTATCCCACACATCATTTCCATAGTTCTTTTAAGTTACTCACAATTCTCAATCAAAATTTCAAATTCAATTTACTTCTACATTCAAGCATATTAAGTCATCCAAGTACATGCCCTCATCAAGGGTCTTATAACCTTATACTTTACCCTAAGGTATCCAATATAACACATACACACTCATACTCAAATTTTCGCGAATCCATTGGGGTTCCCAATTTCCACCATGTCAAAAATATACCACTAATCCCTACATATACTCAATTGTTCTAACTCCCATACATTTAGGAAAGACTACCAACATCACCATACCAATATCAACTCAATTCAATCATTTACATATACCAACACACCTTCCTTTATTTCAATTTATTACAATACATGTTTACATTTCACATTTTCATCAATTACCACCAATTTAACTAAGTTACAACAATCCAATAGCACCATAAATTTTTATTGCATAAATCATCATTATACAATCATACCACCACATTATGCAACAATTCACAACACCATTAACTCACTAAGTCCTTGATTACAGTATCACCATTTATTCTCACTAAGTCCTCAAGTACACCAAATCCACTTACTAACATATCCATTCGTGGAGCAGTCAACACTGCACCCACCACCTAGCCTAAGGACTGGCATTGGTGCTCCAGGGTTGTCACGAAGGCATCTTACACTGACCACACATTGAACAAGAAGAAATGGGTTGATCAGGCCCAAACTAAGGAATCACATGTGTAGCAGTCAATAAGTGTCTACGTACAACTATACAGCACTCACCTCAATTACACAATCATCAGAGTTCCCTAAAGAAACTGCTCTGATACCATAAAATGTAACAGCCCGTTACGTACCGGTGTTGTTAACATTGATTATGATATTAAGCGCAGTTACAATCACAGTAATTGGGTTAATTAAATTACGGGCAAACTTTTTCCTTTTATCATATTCCTTTTCATAACCATAACCTTTTCCGTAATCAATTAAAACAACACTATAATTGTAAATGCAAAACGCGGAAGCATTCAGCTTAACAACACCACTACTCTTTTATTTTATTCAACTCATTTAAACCCATCAACTTAATTTCATTTCTTACCAGTTCTAGCCCTTTACATAAGTTACGCGTGGTTTCAAACCACGTACCATTTGGAGTTCTACCCACCAAGTTAAGCCCCTTTCTTTTAGTCCAGAAAAACATGAATTTTCAGATTTTTCACTGTGGTAATCGATTACCAGAGGGTGGTAATCGATTACCACCTGTCAAAAATGAGGCAGTAGCCAAATTTTGACCTCCTCTGTTCTGGTAATCGATTACCAACTTTGGGTAATCGATTAGCTCACATGGTAATCGATTACCAAAGCTCAGTAATCGATTACCAGTGAAGACAGTAGCCAATTTTCGTCCCCTGTTGCATGGTAATCGATTACCATGCTTGGGTAATCGATTACTATGCAGCAAAAATGACAGATTACAGCATTTTAAGCCCCAAAAAGGTTGTGTAATCCATCCCAAACACCTTAGTACTCCACACAACACTTAAACATACTCTAATGTAGGCACTAGGCCCCTCAAACATGCATTTCCATTCATTAAAACATCATTTACAAGTCTTTAATCCAATGGCCATTTTACAACAATTATGGACCATTTTACAACATCTTTTGCCAAGGCTTCACTTATAATAAATGTGGCAATGGACAAGTCCCATGCTCACTCAAATATACAATAGGTTCCAAAGTTATACATATACATCATATTGAAGAATCTTACATGTAGTCATGAACATACAAAGCATGGCATTTTCAACATGCATAAGTTCATGATCTATGACTAAAGCATAAAACATATGCAAAGTATGTCCCAATCCAATGCTCATCACATGGTGCCTCCCATATGCACCTCATGCTCCACTCTTCCAGGCTCAACCTAACCTGAAATGATGCCCCACAACACGGGGTGAGATATATAAATATATCTCAGTAAACCAAAGGCCCTGGAGGTTTCTCCACCCCATGGCTCACTCAATGTGCAAATATAACATCATACAATATGCAAGCAATGCAATATCACCCACCAACTGGAGACAACCCAAGAACATCCACTCATGGATTCATGTTCAAGGACTCCATCATATAACTCCCGAGACAGTCCTGGCGCCTCTCCCATGGTTGAGAAGACTCCATGGCAATACCCAACCGGAACTCCTCATGAGCCCTATCCGGCGGACGTCCCCGTTTGGATCATCCTGGCGTCGCTCCCAGAGTCGACTCCATGGCACATTCCAACTGGCATTCCGTCACGAAATGATCCAGCGGATGTCCAAACTCCACACACGTCAACTGGCCAGTGACCAAACAATTTTCATAGAATCCAAGCAATATGCATACAAGCACACAATCACACAATGTCATAACCACATAATCCAACCACAACCATCCACTAGGTGTGGTGGAGCACACAAGGGCTAAACCCCAGTTCCAAAGGTTACCTCAACACCGAGCCCATGCTCCAAACGTAAGCTCCAAGCTTACCCGCTTCCAAAGCGTCCAAAAGAGGCAACCTAGATAATCCACAACATGATTATCAATCCATTTCCAAATCAAACATTAATTCTCAAATAATCATTCATTTTACTTCAATCTCTTTTATAGATCAAATTACCAATTATATCTTGAATCACACATTATTTCTTCTCATTCCACTTTACCACACTATACCATCATCCAATTAAACATCATTTTCAATCATTCAACTTCCACTACATCATATTTATATCATTTTTCCTCACTTTTCATCATAATTCGGATTCCTCAAAAAGGTGTGCCCCAAGGCTTTTCAATTCATTTTAACACTCATACTAATCATGTAATCATATTATCAACCTATACCAACGGTCCACCGTTCAATTATTCAATTACGTCTCTTACCCATTTTCATGAAATTTCCACAAATTTTTCCTAAGTTAAAAACCTAACTTTTTCACCAAAATTTATCATAGCATTTCTAGCTTTCATGCATCATTCTAAGGCCTTTTCATCTAATAGCATTTTTCCATTTGGGCTCTCTATCATCACACATCTAGAATCAAAGATTCAAAGCATAATTTCTAGATCTACAAAATCAACCACAAAAGTACCATAAATATACTCACCATCTAGTGTAGGAACACCACCAAGGCTCCATCAATCCAAAAGAGATCCAAAACTCCCAAAAACTCCAAGAACCCAACATGGTTCGGATCTGTACAGTCCTAAAACGCAACAATGGAGGTGGTTTCATGGCTTCTAAGTGTTACCAATGGATCTAGAAGGTTGTTTACAATAGATTTCAACACCAAAATCAAGTGATTTGGTGAAGAATAGAGAAAATGGTGAAAAGGAGAAGGATTTGGTGTTTTTGTTCTTCACACACAGAGGTGCGCGCGAGAGAGAGAAGACAAAGAGAAGGAAGAAAGAAGAAAAAGAGGATGGGGCCAAGTGACTTCGGTCACACGGGTCCCACACGCGATCTAACTTTAACTCCGATAAAAATTATGATCATATATTCTTAATCTACATATTTTTCCAGTCCATGACATATTTTTCTTTCCTCAAAATACTCATAAAAATTTCACACTTATCGGTACACTCGTACCGCAGTATTTAACACTAAAAAATCACTATTCATCAATTTTTCCCAAATTTGCCTATTCACTCAATTTTCCGTCCTGATTCCATTTCCAGCATTATCTTTGTCATATTAAATCTCTAACTCCATTTTTCATGCCTCGGTTCACGTTCTTGGCAAATTACCATTTTGCCCTTTTTGCCCATTTTGGCCCTAATTCTCTGATTTTCACTAATCCTCCCCTTTTAAACCCACATTTTATCACATAAATTCATATTTAATTTTCCGAGGTGTTATACTTATCCCTAACAGCTATTATTGTATCACTAACACCTCCAGTCACTGACATTGTTCCTCTTCCACAGTTGAACACCAACAGAAAAACCTACTTTCGGTTCCCTTTCCTCCTTCGAACCCTAGTTTTCATAGATGCATCATAATAAGCAAATCATTCATAAAAAAATAGATGCAAGGAAAAGTAAATGCAAACAATTGCGAAAAAAAATTGAAGGCATTACGAAAAGGGTTTCGATTGATTCAAAACACAAAAACTTCAACGGATAGAAGAAAGCATAGGAGAAACAAATGAGTTCCAACGACTTACAGTTACAGGGAAAAAGAAACCCACAGCTGCACGAACATCACAACCTCTATGTGTCTCTCTCTGTCTCTCTCTCTCTCGTTCAAGGTCGAACGTTACCCAGTTTATTTTCGTTGTGTGATTGTAATACCAAATTGATGTAAACATATTTGTAAGGGGCGTTTTGCAGTGGAGAAAAAAAAATTATCACGAAAATATAATTAAATAGGAAATGGTGGGAAAGGTTGGGAAGTAATTTTTTCGGGAAAGTCAAAAAAAATTTGCTTCGGAACTGAAATATTATTGGAAAAATTTTGGTGTAAAATTGCTACAAATTTGAATTTGATGGGAAAATCAAAATACCACACGACAAGGTGGTATGTCCAATTGGATATTTTTCTTCATATTTCCAATATGTCGTTTTGGTATATTTTTAGGGAAAAATATTACTGCATATAAGTTATCTGCATTTATTTCCAAAACGACGTCATTTTGGTATTGAAATCTTAAAAAATTATAAATATAAAGACTATTATAATCATGAAATAAATTAAAATTATAAAAACACCATGATTTCCGCCCAAAATGACGTCATATTGGGCTTACTGCAGATAACTTATCTGCAGTCACTGCAGAAAAAATGAACCCATATTTTTAAGAATGCAAAATAAAGAAAAATTATGGGTCACATATTTTTATATGTGTAGGAGATGCGTTTATCTTTTACAATATGAAAAATAATAAACCCTAATTTTATTGTAATGTATTATTTGTATTAAATATATATATAAGTGAAGTTAGTTTACAAAACGCCTATATATTCTCCTAATTTAGTACATTTTCTTCGGAACTGAAATATTATTGGAAAAATTTTGGTGTAAAATTGCTACAAATTTGAATTTGATGGGAAAATCAAAATACCACACGACAAGGTGGTATTTCCAATTGGATATTTTTCTTCATATTTCCAATATGTCGTTTTGGTATATTTTTAGGGAAAAATATTACTGCATATAAGTTATCTGCATTTATTTCCAAAACGACGTCATTTTGGTATTGAAATCTTAAAAAATTATAAATATAAAGACTATTATAATCATGAAATAAATTAAAATTATAAAAACACCATGATTTCCGCCCAAAACGACGTCATATTGGGCTTACTGCAGATAACTTATCTGCAGTCACTGCAGAAAAAATGAACCCATATTTTTAAGAATGCAAAATAAAGAAAAATTATGGGTCACATATTTTTATATGTGTAGGAGATGCGTTTATCTTTTACAATATGAAAAATAATAAACCCTAATTTTATTGTAATGTATTATTTGTATTAAATATATATATAAGTGAAGTTAGTTTACAAAACGCCTATATATTCTCCTAATTTAGTACATTTTCAGCTCAAAAAGTGTTTAGGAATTTTGTTTCACTTCTTATATTCTTATTAATACTCGGTTATTTTATTTCTTTTGTTTTCAAACTAGTTTGATATCGATGTTTAAATTTATTTTCAGAGCTAAAACTTTTTTTAAAATTTATATAGTTACAAAAATAAAAATATTAACATAATTTTATATAATTTTAAGTCTAACAATCATGTTTTAATATATATTTATTATTTTTTATATTTTCTCTAATCTGTAATACTCTCTTTCTCGGGAGCAATGTAAAATATTAACAAATATATACCAAGACTTAATCATTTTATTTTAAATAATAAATATTTTCTCTTAAGGGGGCGTTTGTTACGGGGTTTTTTTATTGGTTCCCGGGAAAGCATGCTTAGATAAATACCAAATCCATGTTTGGTAAAGCAAAAAGCAAAAAATTCCAGACACCAAGGGGGCGTTTGTTACGGGTTTTTTTTATTGGTTCCCATGAAAGCATGCTTAGATAAATACAAAATCCATGTTTGGTAAAGCAAAAAGGAAAAAATTCCAGACACCAATGGTTTCCGGGAAAATCATGGATAGTGCAATTTGTTGTACAGAATCCAAAATTGAAATTCCATAAATTGGATGGAATGTTTTGTTTTCCGGGAAACTGGAAAATGAGGGAAAAGTTTTTAGACAAAATTAACCTTTATAAAAACATAAACAGATTGGTACAATTTAAAGTGGGATTATTTTCGTAAAATAACCTCACATTTCGATTAATATTTCACAACCAACCAAACACACTTATAAATTAAATCATAAATTCCCGAGAAAATTTTAGCATACCAGACATCTTTTACTAACATTTCAGACTAAATATATTCTACACTACATTCTAGTAATAATTATTTCCCAGATTTAAAAAAATTTCTCCTCTACCAAACGCCCCGCAACGGTTTCCCGGAAAATCATGGAAAGTGCAATTTGCTGTACAGAATCCAAAATTGAAATTCCATAAATTGGATGGAATGTTTTGTTTTCCGGGAAACTGGAAATTGAGGGAAATGTTTTTAGACAAAATTAACCTTTATAAAAATAGTAAACAGATTGGTACAATTTAAAGTGGGATTATTTTCGTAAAATAACGTCACATTTCCATTAATATTTCGCAACCAACCAAACACACACTTATAAAGTAAACAATAAATTCCCGAGAAAATTTTAGCATACCAAACATCTTTTACTAACATTCCAGACTAAATATATGTCACACTACATTCCAGTAATAATTATTTCCCGAATTTAAAAAAATTTCTCCTCTACCAAATGCCTCCTAAAAGATTTTCTAATCAACAAACTCGATAATGAACAATACCGGTAACTATAATAAATGTCATTACGAAAAAAAAATTAATAAAACATTATTTAACATCAATATTTTTTCAAGGAAAAATAATTACCTATATTGAAATTTATTTCTTAAAGTTATTTATATTTATAGAGATAAAATTCTGAATGTGAGAGCATGTGTTCAAATCTCCATAGTATTGTCTTTGAAAGGAATTTAAAGCGTTATTGATAAGACTCGCCTCGAATTGGACTAATCGCGAAGCAATAAATCGATCGAGTATCTCCAAAGAAAAAAGAGATAAAATTCTTTAAATGTATTAAAAACAAGTGGTAAACATTTTATTAAAAAATGCATTCTTAAACTCTTGAAATGTATAAAAATACATGTGATAAAAACATGTATTAGTATTACTCTTCCCATATATAAAAATAAAAATAAAAAACATGTATTACTCTCACTCTTATTTGATTTTTCGTTTTACAGTTTCATAATACAATATTAAGAGGAAGGTTATACTTACAACATTTTTATTTACAACCTCTTACAACTATATGTTAACACCGTTAATTTCCGTCAATCAACGGTTATCATTTATTGTGAATTAATGAGTTTAATTTACAAAAATCATAACCGTTGATTGGTGAAAATCAACGATGTTAAGATATCATCGTAAGAGATTGTAAAAAAAAAAAAACTCCTTAGTAATAACGTATCTCCAATATTATTATTCAATGTTAAACCCTATTGACGAAGGTGCATCTCTCTACTTGTTATCTTAATTATTTGGGGAAGGATATTATGACAACCAAGTTGCGTTACTACCAAGTGACTACCAATCAATCTCACCGTTAGATCGATTATGTTGATCCAACGGTTATATTTATTTCCATCTTTGTATGGTCACGATTCCCCATATTTAAAGTGAAAGCATTAAATATGGGAAATCATAACCATACAAAGATGAAAATAAATATAAAGTATTAAATTTGAATATTAAATATTGATGTAACCTAATTAATTTAAATGTTAAATTAATAAAATTAATATTGAATTCTAATTTCGAATTTTGAATTTGAAATTTGAATTTAAATAAAATTAATTTAAATTCTATTTTTGTATTTTGAATTTGAAATTGGAATTTAAATATATTCATTAAATTATATTTATTGAAGATGGAAGAAATAAAGGAAATTAAACAATTAGATTGATTGGAAACTGTAATATCCCAGAAAATGAATAGTAATTTATAATAATAATAATAATAATAATAATAGTAATAGTATGTACCCTTATGTATGGGATTATGGGCATTGATTGCTGATAGTGTGTCAAAATTTGACTATAAAGGTGTAACCTTAATTACTGGTGATTGTAGTTATAACGCTCAGCAGTTATGGTTGGTTATGACGATAATTATTATTATTAATTTTGTAACCATTAATATATTAATAATATTTAAAATTTTACCTGTAGTTTTTATAGTCGGAATAAATGTGATGACCGTTATTAATGTATCGGTTTTAAAATTTTGGCTATAAATAGGAGTCAAGCTAACCAAACCAAACCACTCTCCAATTCTCAACATTTCTCCATTTCTCTTCTCCTCTACTCTCTCCTTTCTTACTTCAAATTTTATTTTCATCTGGTTACAAATCATTTTCCTTCCACCAATCACTTTTCTTCTAAAAGGTAGCCATCAAGGAGAATAGGTAATCCTAATTTCTAGGTGGTTGTAGATAAGTTGTGTATGAGACTTTTATTGGGTAATCCTAATTTCTAGGTGGTTGTAGATTTTTTGTGTATGAAACTTTTATTATGTTAATCCTAATATCTAGAGTCATATAGAATTTGTTATGATGCAATCCTAATCTCTAGAGTCATATAGAATTTGTTATATGTAATCCTAATCCCTAGAGAGTCAAGGGTTAGCTTTATATGAATTTCTGATGTAATCTCGATGCTTAGGGCACTATAGTTATGTTTCCTATTAAATTTATTAGATGTGATTATTTGAATTTTGCTTTGGAAAATTTTGATATGATGATTGGATTTGGGTTTTACTCTGGTAGATGTTGAAAAAGAACATTATGATATTTTGGGTACTGGATTTGAAAATTATGATGGATTTGGAGATTATGAAAAATACTTGAGAAAACTTACCAATTATAAAGATTGTGACAAGATTGAATTGATTGTGTGTGATTGTAATAAATAATAGTGGGAAGATAGCTTTGTGTCTGGCAAAGTGATGAACACAACCTTTGGGCTTTATGCCTCCGATAAATTTATACGATGTGAACAGAGAATATCCGTTCTTCTCAAAGTGGTATCTGACAGGGTTTCCCGTATTGTAGCAACTTTGGGAGGGTTTCCCGGGCAGTGTGGGAGACATGGAAGATGTGAATTGATTATGGCCAATGTGATTTGTTTGTGACAAATAGGGTTTCCCGGGTCTACCATGGTTCTCTTCCCACTACTCCACTAAATCAACTTAATAAAGATTATGAATGATATTTGATTCGATGTGAATAAGACATATTTCCTTTATTTAAACTTTAGTCTTTGGTTATAATTGAATGTAATTAAGAGCCTTGCATTTGTCCCTATACAGGTGCGGCGGTAACATTTCCCCAAATTTGATTAATTTGAACTTCCCCTATTATTTATAAAATTATTGAATTTATTTATGCTATTATAAATTGTTAGAAACTTTGGGGTGTTACAGAAACAAATCAATTAGTTTGATTGAACAAAATTAAGGAAACCAATAAATTAAATTAATTGGCTGAAATTGGGGAAACCAATCAATTGGATTGATTGGATAAAATTAAGGAAATTACCCAATAAGATTGAGATTTGATGAGGGCACTGATTTGACCTAGTCTTAGGTTAATGAGTCTTCACATCTATAATATTTGATGAAAGGACGTAGCTGTGGGTCGATAGTATTGTGAATCCATCCAGATATCATGGAGTTACACATTCTCCAAGCATGACCTTCATCAGAATTAAAGGAGGAGAGAGAGAGTGGACAAATAAAATAAAGGTGTGGGTTCACACCTCTTTGTGTGAGTAAAATGATATAAGTTGTGTTATTTAAAAGGACAAACACTTTTTCCTTCTTTTTTTTTTAAAAAAAGATAAATCAAATATGTTACTAAATGCCAAGCGATTTTTATAATTTTATTGCATCCCATAATTAATACTTATTTAGCTGATTTTTTTCTTTCAAAACAGTTGTTGTTTTTTTTTTTTTTAATCAATTGAGAAGAAATTTTGTTCTGAAACTTGAAATGAAAATTTGATAAAAAAAATAAAAAATAAAGGAAAACGGAGTTCCCCCTTTCTGCC